>QJPP01004476.1:0-153516 GCA_003996215.1 Jaltomata sinuosa
GTATACCGTAAATTTCATAAACTTATTTTGTATACATTGTTGTTGCAAGGACCCCAGGTGCGTTGGTTTTTACTTTCACCTGTGCCTATGGTGTGTTTATTCTGCTTACTAGCCTCACATGTGGTTCTGTTGATTTCCCTTTGGGCTAGTTCCTGTGTACCTTTCGTTGATTTCTGTGACTACTTGCTTCTATTCTGTCTATTACTGCGCTTTTATCTTATATGTGCCCAGTCGGTCTATGATACCTACTGGGTACCTTATGCTTCGCATTTGGTGCTCACCCCTACCCCCTGCATCTTTGGGTGCAGATCCTAGCGTGGGCCATCGCCGTTAGATCGTTGTGATTCGTGCTTGGAGATCTGTTGGGGACTACTTCAGGCTGAGGGTGAGCTCTTGGCGATCGGAGCTTAGCTTTAGTTTATCTTTTACTTCATGTACTCTATTACCATTCAGAGACATCTGTATATATAGTTTTGGTTTATTTGCACTCCATGTATGTAGTTTGGCTCTGTACTATGATATCAGGTCTTGGGATTTGGTTTAGTTTCCGCATATGTATGTATTTATATCCATGTTATCTATTTTATTCGTCTTGTTCCCTTATTTCCTAGATAGTAGCCCATTACTAACTGTTTTGGGCTACGGGGATTAGTTCACCTACCGGGGGTTGTAGGTGCCATCATGACCGAGAAATTGGGTCGTGACATCCGCACGGGGAGCCATAGTAGCCGGCTGCGCTCCTAAGCTTTGTGCACCCAGGGCTGCCCCCCGAGCGGATGTCTACTCTACCTCGGAAGGCCGCTCTCCAATCACACCCAAAAGCTGTAATAGTAATCCCCGAATATCTGGAGACTGAGCTGCGGCTGGAGCTGGCATAGAAGTGGGCACTGGAGCTGGTGCTGGAGTTGGCGCTGGAACTGGCGCTGGAACTGGAGGCTCATCCCCGCGTGATGCCGATGATCTCGTACGAACCATCTGCGGAAGAATGAAGTAGAACAAATGAGATTTCAAGAAACTTCAAGGGTTCTACGCACGACACAGAAGCAATGAAAGAGTCAAGTTTCCTAAAATGCCACTGTAGCCTCCCAAAGATTGAGTACGGACGTCTCCGCCTCGATCCGCAGGACTCTATTAGACATTGGCTCCTATACCGATGACACCGGTGAACCTAAAGCTCTGATACCAAGTTGTCACGACCTAATTTCTCGGTCATGATGGCACCTACAACCCCCGGTAGGTGAACCAATCCCCGTAGCCCAGAACAGTTAATAATGGGCTACTATCTAACAAATAAGAGAACAAGACGAAGCGAACAGATAAAAGGGTTATAAATATATACATATGCGGAAACTAAACCAAACCCCAAGACCTGGTATCATAGTACAGAGCCAAACTACATACATGGAGTGCAAATAAACCAAAACATATATACAGATGTCTCTGAATGGTAATAGAGTACATGAAGCAAAAGATAAACTAAAGCTAAGCTCCGATCGCCAAGAGCTCACCCTCAGTCTGAAGTAGTCCCCACAGATCTCCAAGCACGAATCACAGCGATCTAACGGCGATGGCCCACGCTAGGATCTGCACCCAAAGATGCAGGGGGTAGGGGTGAGCACCAAATGCGAAGGCATAAGGTACCCAGTAGGTATCATAGGCCGACTGGGCACATATAAGATAAAAGCGCCTAGTAATAGACAGAATAGAAGCAAGCAGTCACAGAAATCAATGAAAGGTACACAGGAACTAGCCCAGGAGGAAATCAACAGAACCACATGTGAGGCTAGTAAGAAGAATATACACACCATAGGCACAGGTGAAAGTAAGAAACAACGCACCTGGGGTCCTTGCAATAACAATGTATATAACATAAGTTTACGAAATGGACGGTATACCGGTAACCTCAAGTGTAAGAAGAAGAGAGAAAGAGTAATGATAGGCATGCTCAGAGACATGAATCAAACTCAACTAACCATACCAATCTCACACTTATCCATAATAGAGAACAATTCTATAAGTAAAAAAGCAAAAGTCTACCTACAGTCCCCCGGCTGCCCATACAACCGAGGAACACAAACAAGTGAAAACAAACCCTCCGGCATCCCATACTACCGGAGCGTACAATCAATAAACAACAAACAAGGGTGGAGCCTTAAACAATGAATGATATGATGCATGAAGATCTCAAGTGAAATGGTATCTCTGTATGTACCTTCTCCGGCGCCGATCTGGCCCAGCAGGTAGGTTCCATGGAAAGACACTGCCCATATACCTCTACTCCACCGTATACCCCTCCTCCGGCACACGCAGCCCTTAGCCCCTGGCCCGGATGGCAAGGTCCATGGAGGTCCCAGACCCCATACTAAAACTCAGTATCAGAACATGTCGTCCGGAAGCAAGTCTGGTATCAGGATGGAGACCCAGTCTCAAATATGCAATGCCCAGACCCTGTCCAGGACTAAAGTAGTAGGAAAATGTCTCAAAAACCCCTCCAAGGGTGCCGGGGCGTAACCGGGTCTAAACAGTAAAAAGTCATCTCAGGTGCTCGGTCCGACCGATGCTAAAAATCCTCTCAAGTAACAAGAAAACTCAACTAGCACCCCGGCCCTGCCGAGTCTAGCGATAATCATAAAACTGATGATTTTAAACATAATTTTACTTTCTTGCCCAAGAATATACACAAGTTAAATCAAACCATTTCCAAATTATTTCCATAAAAAATGGGCCCCCCGGGCCATGTAGGGTTTAGAAAATGGTGCCAGTAGGCCCGAAGCCCAAACCGTAGCAAAACCTGTATAAAACCTCTTTTTATGCATGAAAATGGTATGATCAAACACAATAGCTGCCCAGCAGCTCACAATCAACCTATCGACCCTGCACAGGCCCACAGCTACTCAGCAAGCATAACCAGCCTAGAAGGATAATTCTATGCCCGGGACTCGCGGACATTCCCAAAATCCCACCTTCTATGTTCCATAGTCAACAAGGCCTCACAGGACCGCAAGGGTAAATAAAATATATCGGCAAACACTACAAGCAACGGAGGAACAAAAGTAGGCTGACATGAATAAAGCCGTCGAGGTCTGTGGTACCAACCTAATAAACCAACCCAAGGATGCCCATTAATACAATTTTATTCTATATATGCGGAGTCTAGGGAAAATAAACCGTAACCTACCTGTCGTCCGATGACAAGTTGCTAGAACAACGATGTCCAAGCTTGAACCACTCCGAGAAAATCAAAAACTAAATCGGAATCGGAAGGGCTTGAATAACTTGACGTAGATAATTGATTTCTTTTCCGGTGATCCAATAAATTATCAAGATCTTGCCTATTGGAATCAACTTTTAATGTGACAAGTGAATGATATACAGTGGTAATATTTGCACCAAAATTACATTCCTAAAGAAGTGTTATTTTCGTTTGGCAGCAATTGCCTTTGCAATTTGCTCCAAATGATTTAAGTTTGGCATGCTAAACATTAGTGGCAGCAACTAGCAAGTAATTGCTCAATGTTTAAGTGAGTAGGCAGCAATTGGGTGTAGCATAATTTGGCTATATCTCACTAAAGAAGTGCCAACTACACCTAACTCAATGACAACACGGGCATTTGTTGTACACTCCCTCCACTTCCACGTGGAGGGGGTGTCCATACCAACATAATTTTTCCATTGCGAATGTATTCGGGTATTGCATAAATTCGTGGTATAATAAATATAATTTTTGAATATACCATAATCATTAGAAAATTATTTCGAATAAAACCTACTATATTATAATAATAAATTTCAACATCACTAAATTTACTATCTCCGTTAAAATATTACAATGTATAAAAACTTTATAAAATAAATACATATACTATTATATCGTAACAAAATATTTTTTATAAACCTTTAAAATATTTGAAAAGGCAATAATAATATAATTTTTACCAAATTCAACTTTTAAATAAAATATTTTCAAATATACGCGCGATGCTAATAAAATTCTTAAGCCTAGGCTCGTAATTCACCAACGCATGATTTTGATACTCAAGAATTCTCTCGGGATCCTCCCTTATGTTTTATCACTGTTTCGGAACTGAAATGGCATTTTAAAACGTGAAGTTGAGGCTTAAATCGAGTTTAACCCGACCCGGTTCGCGACCCGGTACGTAACCCATTTTCTGCCAGACAGTCCGCGGTAAAATAGTCATAACTTTTTACTCCGCGATCAGTTGGACGTGAGGTTTTGTGAGTTAGAAACTAGACTCGTAGACCTTCGATTTGGTATTTTGGGGGACTTCTAACTCTTTATATATTGGGAGAAAAGCCCCAAGACATTTTACCCAAAGTTCAGGAAATTTATTAAAGATCTTACGATTACTTTTGCCGACTTGCTTGGCTTCAAAACTAGAGATTGCCCCTAGTGGGGTATAGTTTACTCAGTTGCTCAGCCGGCCGAACCTTTGCAAGAAGCCTAGCCACCGGCTAGAGGAGGTAGTGGTCAGCTTAGGGATGGTGCTACACATGGAAGAGCTAGTGGTAGGGATGGCGGTCAGGCAGGGGGAGGTCATCGCCAGTTCTATGTGGTGTCTGGGAGACCGTAGGAAGAGGCCTCAGATGCTGTGACTACATATACGATTTATGTATGCCATCAGTCAACTATGGCTTTATTTCATCCTAGATATACTTGTTCGTCTGTATCTGCCTACTTTCTGCCTTGTTTGGGGTTGGCCAGTGAGCCGGTATCTGCGCATGTATCTGTTTCGACCCCAGTAGGAGATTCTTTAGCAGTGGATCAGATTGTGAGGTCTTATATGATTTTTGTTGGTTATTTGGAGACTTGGGATGACTTGATGATCCTTGATATGTTATATTTTGATGTGATACTGGACATGGACTTGTTATCCCCTCACCGTGCAGTTTTGGATTGGTATGCCAAGAGCGTTACCATAGCTATGCCCGGTGTATCCCCGATTGTGTGGAAGGATTCTGTTAGTTGCGCATTGTCTGGGATCATCACTTATCATTAAGCTAGGAAGTTGATTTCTCATGGGGTTTAGCTTACCTAGCTTACGTCCGAGATGCTAGTGCTGACACTTCTTCCCTTGAGTCAGTTCTTCTGGTTAGATACTTCCTAGATATTTTCCTACCGACCTGCCAGGGCTTCCACCTAAGAGAGATATTGATTTTGCTATTGAGTTAGATTCGATCACCAGGCCCATTTCCATTCTCCTTACTGTATGGCTCCAGCTGAGTTGAGAGGGCTTAAGAAGAAGATCCAGGACTTGTTAGCTTAGGGGTTCATTAGGTCAAGTGTATCGCTTTGGGGTGCTCTAGTTTTATTTGTGAAGAAGAAAGATAGGTCGATGTAGATATGTAATGATTATCTCCAGTTGAATAAGGCGAATGTGGAGAATAGGTATCTGATGTCGCGGATTGATTACTCATTTGATCAGCTTCAGGATTCAACCGTGTGTTTGAAGATTCAATTGAGGTCTGGCTACAACTAGTTGAGGATTAGGGAGGAGGATATCCATAAGAAAACATTCAAGACACATTATGGCCATTATGAGTTCTTGGTGATGTATTTTGGGTTGAATAATGCCCTCACAACTTTCATGGACTTGATGCACAGGTGCTTAGCCCGTATTTGGGTAAGTTCGTGATAGTCTTCAATAATGACATCCTGATATACTCGAGGAATAGAGATGAGCATGAGCAGCACTTGAGGACTGTACTTCAGACTTTGAGAGATCAATGAATTTATGCCAAGTTCTCGAAGTGTGAGTTTTGGGCTTGAGTCAGTTGCATTCCTAGGACACGTGGTATCTAAGGCTGGTATTAAAGTTGATGCGAGTAAGATTTCAGCAGTGCGTGATTGGCCTAGACCTACTACTCCTACTGAGGTTCGCAACTTTGTTGGGTTAGTCGGGTACTACAGATGGTTCGTTGAGAGATTTTCTTCCATAGCAACACCCCTTGACTATGCTAACTAGGAAGGATGTTCCATTTCAGTAGTCAGATCAGTGCGAGGATAGCTTTCCGAAGCTTAAGGCCTTGTTGACTTTAGCTACTGTATTGACTTTACCGGTTGAGGGTCAGAGTTTCTCCATGGTTTATGATGCTTTTGGGGTTGGTCTTGTTGTTTGTTGATACAGTAGGGTCGAGTGATATCATATGCGTCGAGGCAATTGAAGGTTCACAAGTGCAGCTACCCTACTCATGACTTGGAGTTGGCGGTGGTAGTTTTCGCGCTTCATATTTAGAGGCACTACTTATATGGAGTTCATTGTGAGATATTCATCGATTATCATAGTCTTCAGTACATTACGAGTCAGCGAGTGTTGAACTCGAGGAAGAGGAGATGGATTGAGATACTGAAGGACTATGATTTCACCATTCTATATCATCAGGGCAAGGCAAACGTGGTAGTGGATACCTTGAGTTGGAAGACAGTGAGTATAGGTAGCCTAGCTTCACTTTCAGTTTTTGAGCGATTGTTGGCCTTGGACATCCAGTCCTTGGCTAAGTGTTTGGTTAGGCTTGACTTATCAGATACTAGTACATTTCTTGCCAGTATTGAGGATCGTTCTACTCTAGTTGTTCAGATTTAGAGCCAACAGTTTGAGGATCAGAGATTGTGTGACCTTTGTGATCAGGTAGTTTAGGGTGAGGCTAGCTGGGCTACATTGTGTTCTGATGGTATTTTGAGGTTTGACAGTTGTCTTTGTGTTCCAAGAGTTGGGATCTGATTCAGTTGATACTTTATGAGGGGCATTGTTCTAGATACTCCATTCATCTTGGCGCATTAGAGATGTATAGGGATTTGAGAAAGCTTTACTGGTGAAGTGGTATGAAGCAGAACATAGCGGAGTCTGTATCTTGGTGCTTGAACTGTCAGCAGGTTAAGCTCGAGCACTTGAGACTTGGTGGTTTGATACAGTGACTTCCCATTCTAGAGTGGAAGTGGTAAAGGATTACTATGGACTTCGTAGTTGGTTTTCCTCGTGCTTCTTGAGGGTTTGATTCCATTTAGGTGATTATTGATAGACTGACTAAGTCAGCACACTTCTTTCCAGTTCAGACTTCCTATAGTGTAGAAAGGTTGGCTCAGATCTACCTTTGTGAGACTGTTCGGTTGCACGGAGTCCCAGCTTCTATCATTTCAGACCGCGCACTTAGTTCACATCTCAGTTTTGGAGAGCTATTCAGCGAGATTTGGGTACAAAGGTTTAGCTTAGTACTGCATTCCACCCTCAGACAGATGGCCAGTCTGAGAGGACTATTCAGGCCCTGGAGGACACGCTTCGGGCCTGTATTCTTGACTTTTGGGGTTCTTGGGACCTTTTTGTGCCATTCATAGAGTTTTTTTCTAATAATAGTTTTTATTCGAGCATTGGAATGACACCTTTTGAGGCTTTGTATGGGAGGCATTGTAGATCACCGATTGGTTGGTTTGATGGTTTGGAGTCTAGGACTTATAGTACATATTTGCTTCGTGATTCCTTAGTCAGAGTATGAGTGATTCAGAACACACTTCGAGCAGCCCAGAGTAGGCAGAAGAGCTACGCTGATTGTAGACTTCATGCCTTAGAGTTCAGTGTTGGTAACTTGGTATTTCTCCATGTGTTGTCCATGAAGGGTGTGATGAGATTCTGTAGGAGGGGAAAGTTTATCCCCCAGTACATTGGGCCGTTTGAGATTCTTCAGAGGGTTGGTAGTATTGCCTATATGTGTAACCCCCCAGAATATTATCCAATTTTTAAAATCAGAAACTTGATTTTTTTTTGAACTTCCAGGGATCACGGGCCAAGTCCACGAGCTATGGATGGTTCCATGAGTCATGGAAGGGACTCGTGATTCCAGTCCTGCAGACCACCCTCAGGTGTGAGAACCATGAGTCAGTTTCACTATTTGTGGATATTTCCACTGGTCGTGGAACCAACCCATGAAAATCAAAGAAAGAGTGGTCAAACTCCCCAGAAACCACGAGTGGGTTCCACGACTCGTAGAAGTTTCTATGGGTCATCCTGTTAGTTCATGGAAAGTTATCCATAGCTTGGAATTTTGGCTCATGAACCATGACTCCAATCCACGAGCCGTGATTTCTGTGGAAAGGACCAGTGGGACCTGAAGCCGAGTTTTTAATAATTTTTGCTTAATTTAAATTCCAAGGGTATTTTTGTAATTACCCACCCTTTTAACTCCTATATGAGGTCATTTTGGCCACTTTTACTAGGGTTTCTACCCCATTTAGCCTAAGAATTTCATTATCCTTCATTCATCTATAAAAAGAGGAAAGTAAATCTCTCAAGCTCCAAGTTCAAGCCTCCTTTTCTTTTCAATTTCAGTTGAGTTAGCTTCAATCAAGGTATGTGGGTATTCAATAAGAGAATCCTTTCATCCTTTTTCAAAAAACCCCAATCTTCTAAATTGAATTGGTGGATTTCTAAAATTAGGGTTCTTACCCAAGTTGGGGGAAATTGATGGGCTTTGTTTTAAAGCGTTACTTCATTACTTCTTATTCATTATCCATGTTTTAATTAAGGTTCCTCAACTGTTTACAAAAGCTCATATGTTGATGATGAATTCTAGCATGATTTCATTGAATTGAATTTCTTCAAGTAAAATTGGTGTGCTTAGATAACATGACCTCTATTTTTCATGAAATTGCATGCCCAATTCTTCAAACCATGATTTTAGAAAGGAAAGTATATTTTGAATTATGTTTATGCAAAGCTTTAAGACTCATGATTTGTGAATTGCATGACATCAGACATGCCCTAATGCTTTTCCAACAATTTTGTATATTAGATGTGTCCTTATGTTTTATGAAAGGTTTGGCATCCAGATATGTCTATCTATGTTACAAACAGTTTTGACATCATATATGTCACAAGTATTATGAGCTATATGTATATGTTTTGGGAGTAGTATTTAGCACCGAGTGACGAGGGTTAGATTACCCAAGTCAAAAACTACATTGCCAACATAGGTTATGCATCGCCCGATGGGCTTATGAAAGTGGTTCCACTCATTATTATCATGGTGCCCTTGCCTTAGCGGGGCATAGGGATGTTTTGCCAACTAGGGTAATATAGTTGGATTATGGTGTTGTTTACCTTGGCAGTGTTTGGAAAAACTTTACTAACTAGGGTTATGTAGTTAGATTCCATATAGCTCACATAGTGTATTGTTGGTTATAAGAAACTCCCGTATAAAAGATTTTTAGTTTAAGTTACATGAATACTCTACTTTCGAAGGTTGATCTTGTATTTTCATGTCTTATGTTTAACTATGATTTTTACTCGTGAATTCTCTTATTATGCATGAATTCAGTCTTTCAAGCATGATTCAAGCACTATTATATTTGTTATTGCATAGACTTATATATTCAGTACATCCTATAGTAGTGACACATTTTGCGCTGCATCCTTTTACGATGCAGATTCAGGTACCTGCCCTCAGACTCATGGCTAGACTACGCCAGACATTCAACTGATTATTGGTGAGTTCTCATTATTCGAGGACTAGAGTTAGAGCGTCCATCTTTATGCTTTCATTTCAGATTCTGAGTTAGCTGGGATCTTGTCCCAGCAACTCTTACTGACAGTTAGAGGCTTTTCAGACATAGACAGTATGCGAGTCTCCCTTTGGATTTGTATTCCTATTTGACTTGTTTATCTATACATTTGATTTTGGATCTTCCTATTATTATTCCATTTGTCTATTTGAATTATCTGAGTTATGCTATAACCAAGGGTTAGCTTGGGGCACTTGTCGTCTCAGGTCCTTTTTTACGCTAATGGGGTAGCCTTGGGGCGTGACAAACATGGTATCAGAGCCTCAGGTTCAAGAGTTCTAGGATGTCTAAAAGCCACATCAAGTAGAGTCCCTTTCATAGATGTAAAGCGTGCCACACTTAAGAAAGGGAAGATATGAGGTATCTTAGAACAACTTCAGTTCTTTCATGATTATATCGTGCGATAGAGTTTAACTCTAATATCCCTCTATTCCTTTCCTTGTACATTTTATATTAGGCCTCGATATGCTATGCCTCACCAAGACACTCACAATACTGCTCCTCCAGGAATTCAAGAACTTTATCCATATGCTAGCCCAGACTTTGGCCACTCAGGCCAACCAGCCGACTCCTATCCCTGTCCACCTTTAAGGTGGGGTAGCGGCCCGAGTTTGTGATATTATCCGTATGAACCAACCTGAGTTCTGGGGTTCGAAATTGAGTGAGGATCCACTAAATTTTATCAATGAAGTGAAGAAAATCTTTGATGTGATGCATGTGGCTGGTGTTTATTATGTCGAGTTAGCATCCTACCAACTCCAGGATGTAGCTCAACTCTGGTTCATGCAAAAGAAGAAAGCTAGGTCTAAGGACGTGATCACTATGACTTGAGAGTGTTTCGAGAGGGCTTTCCTTGACCGGTTCTTCCCGAGAAACTTAATGCAAGTGAAGGCTGAGGAGTTTGTGACCTTGAGACAGGGATCCATGACTATTCAGAAGTATGGGTTGAGATTCACTCAGCTTTCCAGATATGCTCCGGCTATGGTGGATGACCCACAGGATCAGATGAGAAAGTATATCTGTGGAGTCTCAAATTTGGTAAAGAAGGAGTGTAGATCTGATATGCTGTTGAGTGATAAGAGTATCTCCAGACTTATGAATCATGCTCACCAGATCGAGGGAGACAAGCTTAGGAAGATGGCTAGGGAAAAGAAAAGAGTCAGATCTGAGGGTTCAGGATTTAGCCATCAGAAGTCCAGAGGTAGACATCAATCTTCCTTTAGAAGTGGTTATCAAGACCTGTGAATTCGACCACTAGTGCTCCTTTTCAAGCCTTTAGGCCTCGTCATGATCAGTTTGGTAGACATGCAGGCTCTTATTCTCAGGGGAGTACTGCAAAGTGGCCTTCCTACCCCATTTTCACAAAATATGGAAAGAATCATCCCGGTGAGTGTCTAGCTGGTTTAGGTGATTGTTTTGGATGTGGGCAGGTTGGTCACAGGATTAGATCATCTAAGAAGGGAAAGGGTGGTAGCACGACTCACTCTGCCCCAGAAGCTCCAAGAGGTCGACCAACCAAGCAGGGCACTGCTTCTAGTTTTGGTGGTCAGTGTTAGAACTGCCTTTATGCCATGTCCTCTCAATAGGAGCAGGAGATTTCACTGGACGTTGTTACTGGTCTATTGAAAGTCTTCTCTTTATATATGTATGCTTTACTGGATCCCGATGCATCCTTATCTTTTGTGACCCCTTATGTAGCATGCAAATTTGAGATTTGTCCAGCTAAGCTTTTAGAACCCTTTTGTTTTTCTACTCCTGGTGGTGAGTCAGTCCTAGCCAAAAGAGTCTACCAAAATTGGCCTATCTCAGTACTCCATAGAGTGACTTCAGCAAATCTAGTGGAGTTGGAGATGACTGATTTTGATGTTATTCTTGGTATGGAATAGTTTTATGCTTGTTATGCGTCGGTTGATTATCGTACTCAAGTTGTCAGTTTTAAGTTTCAAAATGTACCTGTCTTAGTGTGGAAAGGTAGTCCTCTATCCTTGAAAGGTCATTTCATATCTTATCTTAAGGCTGAGAAGATGATTTCTAAGGGTTATGTTTATCATATATTTCGGGTTATGGACACGGAGTCTAAAAAACCCATCTCTTCAGTCTATTCCTATTGTGAATAAGTTTCAAGAAGTGTTTCCTAAAGATTTTCCTGGAGTCCCTCCCGAGAGATAGATCCACTTTTGAATAGATCTTCTTCCAGATACGAATCCTATCTCTATCCCTCGCTATAGAATGGCTCCCGCACAACTTAAGGAATTGAAGGACCAGTTGAAATACCTCCTTGATAAGGGTTTTATTTGACCTAGCATCTCTTAATGGGGTGCTCCAGTCTTATTAGTGCGAAAGAAAGATGGTTCCCTCCGAATGTGTATCGACTAACGTCAGTTGAACAAGGTCACAATAAAGAATAAGTATCCCATTCCTAGGATTGGTGACTTGTTTGATCAGCTTCAGGGTGCTGGTTTCTTCTCCAAGATTGACTTTAGATCCGGTTATCATCAGCTTCGTGTTTGAGAGTGCGACATTTTGACGATAGCCTTCAGAGCCTGGTATGGTCATTATGAATTTGTTGTGATGTCTTTTGGTATAACAAATGCTCCCGCAACTTTTATGTATTTGATGAACCTTTGTTCAAGAAGTATTTGGATATGTTTGTGATTTTTTTATTGATGATAATATTATCTATTCTCAGAGTGAGGAGGAGAATGCGGGCTATTTGAGAGTTGTGTTGCAAACTCTCCAGGATCGACAATTATTTTCTAAGTTTAGCAAGTGTGAGTTCTGGATGACATCTGTAGTTTTTCTGGGTCACATTGTGACTAGAGATGGTATTCAAGTTGATTCTCAAAAGATTGAGGCAGTAAAGAACTGGCCTAGACCGACTTCCCCGTCCAATATTAGGAGCTTTTTTGGTTTGGTTGGTTACTAAAGGAGATTTGTGGAGGGGTTTTCTTCCATTGCTGCCCCGTTGACTCAATCGAATCAGAAGAAGGTAAAATTTTAGTGGTCGGATCTTTTTGGGAAGAAATTTAAGGAATTGAAAAGTAGATTGACCGAAACTCTAGTTTTGGGTCTACCCGAGGGCCTAGATGACTTTGTTGTGTTTTGTGATGCTTTAAGGATTGGTTT
Source organism: Jaltomata sinuosa (assembly GCA_003996215.1). Classification (NCBI taxonomy): domain Eukaryota; kingdom Viridiplantae; phylum Streptophyta; class Magnoliopsida; order Solanales; family Solanaceae; genus Jaltomata; species Jaltomata sinuosa. The sequence goes on from QJPP01004476.1 coordinate 12,698, forward strand.
GGGTTGTGTGTTGATGCAGCGTGGTAAGGTGATTTCTTATGCTTCGCGGAAAATTAAGATTCATGAGAAGAACTACCCTCCTCATGATATTGAGTTAGCGGCCGTGGTTTTTTCTTTGATGATTTGGAGACACTACTTGTATGGTGTCCATGTGGAATTCTACACTACTTGTATGGTGTCCTCCGTGTTCACTCAAAAGAAATTTAAACTGTGTGAAATTAGATGTCTTGAGATCCTTAAGGATTATGACATGAGTGTGCTTTACCATCCGGGTAAGGCTAATGTGGTGGCGGATGAACTTAGTAGATTGTCCATGGGTAGTGTGTCCTTGGTTGAGGATGGAAAGAACAAATTGGTTAAGTAGGTTCATAGATTTTCTCGGGTAGGAGTTCGCCTTATGGACTCAACAGAAGGTGGTGCTATTATTCATAATCGTTCCAAATCATCTTTGGTAGCTGAAGTGAAGGCAAAACAAGACAGTGATCCTACCTTGTTTGAGCTAAAGGGTGTAGTTCATCAGTAAAGGGTTGAGGTTTTCTCCCAAGGGGGAGATGGTGTGCTTCATTATTAGGGTAGATTATGTGTGCCAAATGAAAATGGGTTGAGACAGTAGATTTTGATTAAGTCTCATAGTTCCAGATATTCTATTCACCCTAGTGCCACCAAGATGTACCATGATCTATGGAAAGTCTATTAGTGGAATGGTATAAAGACGGACATAGCCGGTTTTGTGGCTAAGTGTCCAAACTGTCAGCAAATGAAGGTAGAGAATCAATGACCAGGTGGTATGACTCAGGATATTGACCTTCCTACTTGGAAGTTGGAAGCGATCAATATGGACTTAAAGGTTTTCCTCGTACTCGAAGGCAACACGATTCTATTTGGGTGATTATTGACAAGATGACCAAATCACCCCACTTCTTTGCGGTCAAGACTATTGATTCAGCTGAGGATTATGCCAGACTCTACATCCGTGAGATAGTCCGATAGCATGGTATTCCATTGTCCATCATTTCAGATAGAGGTAATTAGTTTACATCCCAGTTTTGGAGATCATTTCAGAGAGGTCTTGGTACTCAGGTGAAGCTTAGCACAACTTTTCACCCACATACGGATGGCCATGCAGAGCGTACTATTCATACTTTGGAGGATATGGTGAGAGCTTGTGCCATCGATTTAAAGGGTATTTGGGGTGATCCCTTACCTCTTATTGAGTTTGCCTATAACAATAGCTTTCACTCTAGCATCCAGATGACTCCTTATGAGGCACTTTATGGTCGGAGATATAGATCTCCTATTGGTTGGTTTGAGGTAGGTGAGAAAGCTTTGATTGGTTCAGATTAATTCCATGAGACAATGGAGAAGGTTCAGCTTATTAGGGGAATACTAAAGACCGCTCAGATTCGACAGAAATCATATGCGGAAGTGAGGAGAAGGGAATTGGAATTTGAAGTTGATGATTGGGTTTTTCTGAAGGTGTCACCCATGAAGGGTGTGATGAGATTTGGCAAGAAAGGGAAGCCTAGTCCCTGTTTTTTAGGTCCTTATCAGATTTTTAGGAGAGTTGGTAGCATTGCTTATGAGTTGGAGTTACCGACGAATTTAGAAGTGGTTCATTCGATTTTCCATGTTTCTATATTGAAGAAGTTTGTTGGTGATCCGACCTTGATTGTCCGTTTGGATGATGTGAGTGTGAAGGATAACCTTACTTATGAGGTAGTTCCCATAGAGATTCTTCATCGTCAGACTCGGAGGTTGAGAAACAAGGAAGTCACTTTGGTGAAGGTCCTTTGGAGGAATCAGCTTGTTGAGCGAGCTACTTGGGAAGCAGAAGAAGCCATGAAAGCCAAGTACCCTCATCTCTTTCCTCTCGATTCAGTTTCAACTTGAGGTAATAGTTTTCTCCTTAGTATGTCCCTTCGATTCTATTCTATTGGTTCCTCTCATGATCCTAGCATGTATTCATGTTTTTCGGAGTTAGTTTTAACATGTTTTAAGTTGAAAGGCTAAGTTTTCATGTTTATTCTTCAGATTTCCTATTTTGTTGCTTGGTTGGGTTGTTTTCTCTCCAGTTTTCTTACTTAGTCTTCATTCGAGGACGAATGATTCCAAGGGGGAGATATTGTAACACCCCAGAATTATATCTAGCTTTTAAACTCAGAAACTTACATAATTCTTTTGAACTTCCAGGGATCACGGGCCAAGTCCATGAGACGTGGATGGTTCCACGAGTCGTGGAAGGGACTCGTGATTCTAGTCCTGAAGACCACCCTCAGGTGTGAGAACCGCGGGTTAGTTTCACGGTTCATGGATGTTTCCATGGGTCGTGGAACCAACCCGTGAAAATCAGACAGAGAGTGGTCAAACTCCCTAGAAACCACGAGTAGGTTCCACGACTCATAGAAGTTTCTATGGGTCGTCCTGTTAGTTCGTGTAAAGTTATCCGCAACTTGGAATTTTGACTCAAGAGCCACGACTCCAATCCACGAGCCATGATTACTTCTATGTTCAGCGGAAAGGCCCCGTGGGACCTGAAGCCGACATTTAACAGCTTTTTCCTAATTAAATCCTAGGGGTATTTTTGTAATTATCCACCCTTTTAACCCCTAAGTTAGGTCATTTTGGCAACTTTTAGTAGGGCTTCTACCCCATTTAGCCTAAGACTCTCATTATCCCTCACTCATCTACCAAAAGCGGAAAGTAACTCTCTCAAGCTCCAAGTCTCAAGCTCCAAGTTCAAGCCTCCTTTTCTTTTCAATTTCAGTTGGGTTAGCTTTAATCATGGTATGTGGGTATTAAATAAGGGGTTGGGTTTATTAGGTTGGTACCACAGACCTTGACCGCTTTATTCATGTCTGACTACTTTTGTTCCTCCGATGCTTGTAGTACTTGCCGATATGTTTTATTTACCCTTGTGGTCCTGTGAGGCCTTGTTGACTCTGGAACATAGAAGGTGGGTTATTTGGAATGTCCGCGAGTCCGGACATAGAAATATCCTTCTAGGTTGGTTATGCTTGCTGAGTAGTTATGGGCCTGTGCAGGGCTGATAGGTTGATTGTGAGCTGCTGGGCGGCTATTTGTGTTGATCATTCATTTCCATGCATATAAAGAGGGTTTATCCATGTTTTACTATAATTTTGGAATCGGGCCTACTGGAATTGTTTTCTAAACCTTTCATGGCCTCGGGGGCCCGTTTTGGATAGGAAATGAGCTGAAAATAATGTGATTTAACTTATGAATCTTCTTGGGGTAAAAGAAGGATAAATTATGATTTCTATCACAAGTTTTACTATTAATGCTAGACTCGGCAGGGCTGGGGTACTAGTTGAGTTTCTTACTAAACCGGGATGATTTTAGTCTTGGTCGGATCGAGCATTTGAGATGACTTTCTACTGTTTAGACCCGGTTACGCCGGTCACCCTTGGAGGGGTTTTTTGAGACATTTTCCCACTACTTTAGTCCTGGACAGGGTCTGGTCATGCATATTTGAGACTGGGTCTCTATCTTGAACACAGACTTGCTTCCGGATGACATATTTTGATACTGAATTTTAGTATGGGGTCCGGGACCTCCATGGACCTTGTTGTCTGGGCCTGGGGCTTTGGGTTGCATGTTCCAAAGGGAGGATATACGGTGGAGTAGAGGTATATAGACAATGTCCTTCCGTGGAACCTACCTGCTGGGCCTGATCGGCATCTAAGGAGGTACATACAGAGTTTCTATCCTACCCTGAGGTTATCATGCATCATATCATCCAGTGTTTATGGTTCCACTCTTGTTTGCTATTTGTTGATTGGACGCTCTGGTAGTATGGGATACTGGAGGGTTTGTTTTCTCTTATTTGTATTCCTCGGTTGTATGGGTGGCTAGGGGACTGTAGGTAGGCTCCTTATTATCTTATCGCTATACTTCACCCTATCATGGTCATATGTTTGATATTGTATACTGCAAGGTTATTAGTTTTTACTTGAGGTTGGTATGAATAGTTGGTTATTAATTTCTATTTTCCGAGCATGCCTATCTTTGTCTTCTCCTCCCTTCCCTTGTACTTGAGCTTATCGGTATACCATCTATTTTTTAAACTTATTATGTATATATTGTTATTGCAAGGGTCCTAGGTGCATTGTTTCTTGCTTACACCTGTGCATGTTGTGCATATAAATTCTACTTGCTAGCCTTGTATTTTGTTCTGTTGACTTCTCTCTGGGCTAGTTCCTATGTACTTTTCATTGATTTCTGTGACTACTTGCTTTTATTCTATCTGTTACTATGCTTTTATCTTATATGTGCCCAGTTGGCCTATGATACCTACTGGGTACCCACTGCTTAGCAATTGGTGCTCATACTACACTTATGCATCTTTCTGGTGTAGATATTAGTTGAGCTCTCGCCGTTGATCGCAGAGACTCGTGCAGCTTTTAGATCTTCGAGACTAGGGTTAGCGCTGATGACCAGGGCTTGACTACATCTCATCTTTTCTACTGTTACTCTTTGTATATTGAGAGACAATTATACCTATCTTTTGTTACTTCTAGCACTTGTATTTTATTAGAAGCTTTTGTACTATTGATACCAAGTCTTGAGATTGGTGTAGTTTCTTTTTGTATATATTAAGGTTATTGCCTCCGCTTTGTTCTATCTTTATATTCTGCTTCCTGTTATTTTTGCTTATTGTGCATATTGGTTAGGTTGTAGCCCATTACTAACCATCCCAGGCTACAGGAATTTGTTCGCCTACTTGGGGGTCATAGGTTCCATCATGACTTGAGAAATTGGGTTGTGACAGTTGGTATCAGAGCTCTAGGTTCACCGGTGTGGTGGTACAGAAGAAAGTGTCTAAGTAGAGTCTCACAGATCAGTATAATGATGTTCGTATTCTATCTGTAGGAGGCTACAAGGCATTGTTAGGAAAAGTTTCATCTTCTTGGCTCCTTAGCGTGCGTTCCTGGCTCTATTAACTCCTAAATCTCGGTTGCTTTATTCCGTCTTAGACACCTAAGACGAGTTTGCCAGCAGGTGATATCGAGGCTTCTATGCCTATTGCTTCCGTTAGTGCCAGGACTTCAGAGTGAGAGTTTACCGCATTAGATAAGGGGGTGGGACCAGCCCAACCTCCAATTGGATTCAAGGATACCCAGTTCTAGCAGGATCAGAGTAGCCATCAAAGCTATAGCGGTCAATCTTCAAGGTGTGCATCTTCTGGGGCATCAGGTCGTGGTATCCATACGGGATCTAATGGTTCATCCTGATAGAGTAAGTTGTCAAGGGATTGGTTTACTTGTGGTGTGATTGGTCATTTTGCTAGAAATTGCCCCCAACAGGGTACAGTTCAGTCGGCCGAGCCTTTATGAGAAGTTCAGCCTCTGGCTAGAAGGGATGGTGGTCAGGGTTGAGGTGGTGCTTTGCTTGGCAGAGCAGGTGGTAGGGATGGCGGTCGGGCAGGTAAAGGTCGTCATCAGTTTAATGCGGTCCCTGGGAGACCGGAGGCAGAGGCCTCAGATGTTGTGATTACAAGTATGATTTTTGTGTGCCATCAATCTGCTATGGCTTTATTTGATCCTGGATCCACGTGTTCATATGTATCTGCTTACTTTCTGCCTTGTTTGGGGTTGGCTAGTGAGCCATTATCTATTACTGTTTTTGTTTCGGCCCCAGTAAGAGATTCTTTAGTAGTGGATTGGATTGTGAGATCCTGCGTGATATCTGTTAGTGATTTGGAGACTTGGGGTGATTTGATGATACTCGATATGTTAGATTTTGATGTAATACTGGGCATGGACTGGTTATCCCCTCACCGTGCGGTTTTGGATTGTTATGCTAAAACCGTTACCATAGCCGTGCCCGGTGTATCCCCGGTTGAATAGCAGGGTTCTGTTAGCCATGCACCATCTGGGATCATCTCTTGTCTTCGAGCTAGGGAGTTAATTTCCTGTGGGTTTTTATCTTATCTAGCATATGTTCGAGATGCTAGTGCTGACCCTTCGTCTCCTGAGTCTGTTCCTGTGTTTATAGATTTTCTAGATCTATTCCCTACTGACTTGCCAGGCCTTCCACCTGAGAGAGATATTGATTTCGCTATTTATTTAGAGTCGGGCACCAGGCCCATTTCTATTTCTCCATACCGTATGGCTCCTGCTGAGTTGAGAGAACTTAAGGAGCAGCTCCAACATCTGTTAGCTAAGGGGTTTATTAGACCGAGTGTGTTGCCTTAGGGTGCTCCTGTTCTGTTTGTGAAGAAGAAAGATGGGTCGATGCGGATGTGTATTGATTATTGGTAGCTGAATAGGGTGACAGTGAAGAATATGTATCCTATGCCGAGGATTGATGACTTGTTTGATACGCTTCAGGGTTTAGTCGTGTTTTCAAAGATTGATTTGAGGTCCGGCTACCATCAGTTGAGGATTAGGGCGGAGGACATCCATAAGACAGCATTCAAGACACATTATGGCCATTATGCGTTCCTGGTGATGTCTTTTGGGTTGACTACATACCCCGCAGCCTTTATGAACTTAATGCACAGGGTGCTTGGCCCGTATTTGGAGTCATTTGTGAGAGTTTTGATAGATGACTTCTTGGTATACTCGCAGAGTAGAGATAAGCATAAGTAGCACTTGAGGGTTACACTCTAGTCTTTGAGAGATCATCATCTTTATGACAAGTTCTTAAAGTGCGAGTTTTGTCTTGATTCAGTTGCATTCGTAGGGCACGTGGTGTCTAAAGATGGATTAGGGTTGATCCGGGAAAGATTTCAGCGGTTTGTGATTGGCCTAGACCTACTACTGCTATTGAGGTCCGCAGCTTTGTTGGTTTAGAAGGTTATTACAGATGGTTCATTCAGGGATTTTCTTCCATAGAAGCACCCTTGACTATGCTGACTAGGAAGGATATCCCATTTTAGTGGTCGGATCCGTGCGAGGATAGCTTTCAGAGGCTTAAGGCCTTATTGACTTCAGCTCCAGTTTTGACTTTGGCGGTTGAGGGTCAGAGCTTCTCCATGTATGGTGATGCTTCCGAGGTTGGTCTTGGTTGTATGTTGATGCAGTAGAGTTGAGTGCTAGCTTATGCATCGAGACAGATAAAAGTTCACGAGTGCAACTACCCCACCCATGACTTGGATTTGACGGCGGTAGTTTTCATGCTCAAGATCTGGAGGCATTACCTATATGGAGTTCACTGATCACCATAGTCTTTAGTATATCATGAGTCAACGAGAGCTGAACTCGAGGAAGAGGAGATGGATCGAGTTGCTGAAAGACTATGATTTCACTATTCTGTACCATCCGGGTAGGCAAATATGGTAGCGGATGCCTTGAGTCGGATGGTGGTTGTGAGTATGGGTAGCCTAGCTTCACTTTCAGTTTCTGAACAACTGTTGGCCTTGGACATTCAGTCTTTAGCTAACCATTTTGTTAGGCTTGACTTGTCGGATCCTAGCAGAGTTCTTGCCAGTGTTGAGGTTCGTTCCACTCTAGTTGATCAGATTCAGAGCCGACAGTTTGAGGATCAGAGTTTGTGTGACCTCCGTGATCAAGTAGTTCAGGTGAGGCCAGCCGGGCTACCTTGGGTTCTGATGGTATTCTGAGGTTTGATAGCCCCTTTTGTGTTTTGAGGGTTGGTGATTTGATTCAGTTGATTCTTCGTGAGGCATATTGTTCTAGTTACTCCATTCATCCTGGCACATCAAAGATGTATACAGACTTGAGACAACTTTATTGGTGGAGTGGTATGAAGTGAGATATAGCGAAGTTGGTATCTCAGTGCTTGAACTATCAGCAGGTGAAGTTCAAGCACATAAGACCTGGTGGTTTGATGCAGTGACTTTCCATTCCTGAGTGGAAGTGGGAAAGGATTACTATGGAATTCGTTGTTGGATTACCTCGTACTTCTTGTGGGTTTGATTCCATATGGGTGATTGTTGATAGGCTGACTAAGTCAGCACATTTCTTGCCATTTCAGACTTCTTATGGTGCAGAGAGGTTAGCTCAGATTTACCTTTGTGAGATTGTTCGGTTGCATGGGGTCCCAACTTCTATCATTTTAGACCGCGGCACTTAGTTCACATCTCAATTCTGGAGGGCTATTCAACTAGATTTGTGTATAGAGGTTCAGCTTAGTAATGCATTCCATTCTCAGACATATGGCCAGTTCGAGAGGACCATTCAGGTCCGGGAGAACCTGCTTCGGGATTGTACTCTTGACTTTGGAGGTTCATGGGATCAGTTTGTGCCTTTGGCAGAGTTTTCTTATAATAATAGTTTTTATTCGAGCATTGACATGGCACCTTTTGAGGCATTGTATGGTAGGCGTTGCAGATCACTGGTTGGTTGGTTTGATGGTTTCAAGTCTAGGCCACAAAGTACAAATTTGTTTCGAGATTCCTTAGACCGAGTCTGAGTGATTCATGATAGACTTTGAGCAACTTAGAGTAGGCAGAAGAGTTATACTAATCATAGGCTTCGTGCCTTAGAGTTTAGTGTTGGTGACTTGATGTTTCTCCGTGTATCACCCATGAAGGGCGTGATGAGATTTGGTAGGAGGGGCAAGCTTAGCCCCAGGTACATTGGGCCATTTGAGATTCTTCAGAGGGTTGGTAGTGTCGCTTACCTTTTAGCTTTGCCTTTGATGTTTTCAGATATGAACCCGGTTTTCCATTTATCAATGTTGCGGCGGTATGTTCCAGACGAGTCTCATGTTTTATATTAGGATTCAATTCAGCTAAATGAGAGTTTATCCTTTGTTCAGGAGCCGATAGCTATTTGGGACAATGATGTCAGGAGATTGAGGTCTCAGGAGATTCAGGTTGTTAAGGTTCAGTGGAGGCACCATCCAGTGGAGGAGGCTACCTAGGAGACCGAAAGGGATATGCTGGCTCAGTATCCACAGCTGTTTGAGCCTTCAGGTACTTCCTTGTCCTTGACTTTCGAAGATAAAAGTATTTATTAGTAGTGTATGATGTAATGACTCTTTCGGTCATCTTTGCGTATACGTTTTCCTTGTACTATTAGAACTTTCCTGTAGAGGCCCCTAGTCATTTATGGCTTGCTAGGATTGGTGGTTCAGTGCCCTGGCTATTCGGTTGGTCTTTATGACCAATTCCCTATCTTAAGAGTTGAGTTATCGAAATTGTGCGGTAGTGATTTGCGATCGTATGACCTTAACTTTTGTCCGTAGCAAAGGCTTGCGAGCCTAAAATTGAGAATTTTATTTACATCGCGCGTAATTGAAAATATTTAATTTAAGAGTTAAGGTGGTAAGAAGTTATAATTTTATTGCCTTCCTAAAATATTTTAAATGTTTATGAAAAATACTTTTGTCACGATATAATTGTGTATATATTTATTTTATAAGATTTTATAAATTATTAATATTTTAACGGAGAAAGGAGTAAACTTTGTTATGTTGAAAATTGTTATTATAATATAGTAGGTTTTATTTGAAATGATTTTTCTATCAATTATGATATATTTGAAAAGTTTTATTTATTTTACCACGAACCTATGCAATACCCGAATTTATGTATAATGCGATTAAAAAGACATGGAGATGTGGACACATCCACTTCCATATGGAAGTGGAGAAAAGGTCCCACAATTCTTCAAGTAAGAGGTGGCATAATATGCATCAAGTGTTACTATTTTTATTAATTACATAGCATCTAGGTAAACTAATTCTTTACATTAGGTGGTGGGACATCCTTATCAACTCCAGCAAATATTACTTTTGTTTTTCATTATGGTGTTCGAGACTGGGTCGCTATTTGAACCCGTACTTGCTTCCAGAGGACATATCTTGATACTGAGTTTTAGTATGGGGTCCGGGACCTCCATAGACCTTTCCATCCAGGCCTGGGGCTTTGGATTGCTTATGCCGGAGGAAGGGTATACGGCGGAGTAGAGGTATACATGCAGTGTCCTTCCATGAAACCTACCTGCTGGTCCTGATCGGCACCGGAGGAGGTACAGACAGAGTTTCTATCCCACCCTGAGGTTATCATGCATCATATCATCCAGTGTTTGAGGTTCCATCCTTGTTTGTTGTTTGTTGATTGTACGCTCTGGTAGTATGGGATATTGGAGGGTTTATTTTCTCTTATTTGCATTCCTCGGTTGTATGGGCAGCTAGGGGACTGTAGGTAGGCTCCTTATTATCTTATCGCTATACTGCACCCTGTCATGGTCATATGTTTGAGATTGGATACTGCGAGGTTATTAGTTTTTGACTTCAGGTTGGTATGAATAGTTGGTTATTAATTCCTATTTTCCGAGCATGCCTATGTTTAGTCTTCTCCTCCCTTCCCTTGTACTTGAGGTTACCGATATACCGTCCATTTCTTAAACTTATTATGTATATACTGTTATTGCAAGGGTCCCAGGTGTATTGTTTCTTGCTTACACCTGTGCCTGTTATGTATATATATTCTGCTTGCTAGCCTTTTATGATGTTCTGTTGACTTCCCTCTTGGCTAGTTCTTGTGTACTTTTCATTGATTTCTGTGACTACTTGTTTCTATTCCCTCTGTTACTACGCTTTTATCTTATATGTGCCCAGTCATCCTATAATACGTACTGGATACCTGTTGCTTAGCAATTGGTGCTCATACTACACTTCTGCATCTCTTTGGTGTAGATCTTAATTGAGCTTCTGCATCACAGAGACTCGTGCAGCTTTTGGATCTTCGAGACTAGGGTAAGCGCCAATATCCCAAGAACAAGAAAAACCAAGATCCCAAGAACGAATCAAGAACAAGATTGAGGAGAAGGAAACCGTGTGTAGCGCGTTTCCTCTCTCAAAACTCGCTCAAAAACTCCTAAAACTATTGGGAGAACTATTGTATAGTGAATGAATAATTAAAATAAAACTAACATAGGGTATTTATAGGAGGCTAGGAAACCAATCCCAAAAACGCTCGGATTCCGCGTCGCGGACTGCCTAAGTGTGATGGCCAGGCTGACGGACCGTCACAGGGTTGACGGACCGTCGCCTGGACCGTCACCCTTAGGAAGTGGACTGCCTCACTTGCTGCCTTGGTGTGACGGTTTGGGTGACGGACCGTCACACCCTTGACGGACCGTCACCTAAACCGTCACTCTTATCCAGAATGCTCTTTTTCTCGTATTTCCTTCCGTTTCCATGTTTGTCTCCATTTCCTACAAATATAACATAAAAACATCAAAAACGACGATGGTTGCTTGAAAACGTACGATTGTTCTTAGTTAAAAGGAGTTGAAAGTGCCGTAAAATGGCGGCACATCAACGACCGGGGCTTGACCACATCTGATCTTTTGTACTATTACTCTTTGTATATTCGGAGACAGTTGTACCTATCTTATGTTACATCTAGCACTTGTATTTTATTATAAGCTTCTGTACTGCTGATACCAAGTCTTGGGGTTGGTGTAGTTTCTTTTTGTATATATTCAGGTTATTGCTTCCACTTTGTTCTATCTTTATATTCTGCTTCCTCTTATTTTTGCTTATTGTGCGTATTGGTTAGGTTGTAGCCCATTACTAACCGTTCCAGGATACAGGAATTGGTTCTCCTACTAGGGGGTCGTAGGTGTCATCATGACTTCAGAAATCGGGTCGTGACAGGCGGCAACTTGGATTCAGCCCGGATATTACTATGGTAATATGGGTGTCGTTAGACCCATCTTGATGCCCTGTTTATGTTGTTGATAGTTGGATTCTCGTTCAGAGCTTCTCGGAGAAGCTCAGCCTCAGATATCGTCATTCTCGCAGCTTGTCATTGGCCGACAGGTAGGTTACGGCTTAACTCCCAAGACTTCACATGTGTCGGGTAAAATTGTGCTAGTTGGCATCCTTAGGTTGGGTTATTAGGTTGGTACCACAAACCTTGACCGCTTTTCCATAATCCATTATATTTTTTTACTCCATTTTGTGTAGTACTCTTATATCTTCATATTATTACCCTTGTGGTTCTGTGAGGCCTTGTTGACTCTGAAACATAGATGGTGGGATCATTGGGAATGTCTGCGACTCCCGTACATAGAATTATCCCTCTAGGTTGTTATGCTTGCTGAGTAGCTTCAGAGCCTGTGCATGGCTGTCAGGTTGACTGTGAGCTGTCGGGCAGCTGTTTGTGATGATCATATAATTTCCATGCATATAAAGAGGTTTTCCACGTTTTATTATGGTTTTTTTTTCGAGCCTGCAGAAACTGATTTCCTAAATATTGCATGGCCCCGGGGGCCCATTTTTGATGAAATTGGATTTGGAAATGATTTGACTTGATACGTGGATTTTAGTGGGGAAAAATAAGGTTAAAAATATGGTTTTATCATGATTTAATATTGTTGCTAAACTCGACTCGATCGGAGTGCTAGCTGAGTTTTCTCACTGATTTGAAATGGCTTTAGGCTCGGATGGGTCGAGCGTCTGAGAGATTTTACTACTGTTTTAGACCTGGTTGTTCCCGGGCACCCTTGGAAGGGTTTGAGACATCTTTTTCACTATTTTAGTCCTAGACAGTGTCTACGCATGCATATTTGAGATTTAGCCACTGGCTTGAATTCGAACTCAATTTTGGAGGGCACATTTTGATTTTGAGGTTTGGTATGGGGTCCGGGACCTCCATGGACCTTGCCGATCAAGGCCAGGGGCTTTGAAATGCATGTGCCAGTGGGAAGGGTATACAGTGGAGTAGAGGTATACGGGCTGAGTCCTTCCATGAAACCTGCCTGCTGGGCCCGATCGGCATCGGAGGAGTTACATACTGAGATTCTATTTCACCCTGAGGTCATCATGCATCATATCATCCATTATTTGAGATACCACCCTTGTTTGCTGTTTACTGATTGTATGCTTCAGTAGTATGGGATGCCGGAGGGTTTGTATTCATTTGATTGCGTTCCTCGATTGTATGGGTGGCCGAGGGACTGTAGGTAGACTCTCTCTTTACTTAATTACGGATTTGTTTTCTACTACGGTTATAAATGTGGAATTGGACTTGATAGATTGTTACCTTTAGATTTGAAATTTGGCATGGTTTGGGTGTTTAGTCATTCTGTTTATCGAGCATGTCTACTTTATCCTTCTCTCCCATTCTATATACTTGAGGTTACTGGTATACTGTCCCTTGCCAGAACTTATCTATATGTACTATTTTTGCGAGGATCCCGAGTGCATCGTTCTCTTTTCTCCTGTGCTTGCCATGTATATATCCTATTTGCTAGCCTTGCTTATTGCTTTCGGTTGTCTTCCCTCTAGGCTAGTTCTTGTGTACTTTATCATTGTTTTCTGGGACTCTTTGTTTCTACTCTGTGTGCTATTGTTCTTTTACTTTATGTGTGCCCAGTCGGCCTATGATACCTACTGGGTACCTTATGCTTCACATTTGGTGCCCACCCTACCTCTCTGCATCTTCTGGTGCAGATCCTGGTGTGGGCCATCATCGTTAGAGCGCCAGGGACTCGTGCGGGCAACTGTTCTTGGATCATCCAGGCTGAGGGTGAGCTCTTCGCATTCAGAGCTTTACTTAGTTTATCTTTTGTATATTCTGCACTCTGTTACTTTTTGGAGACAGCTTATGTATATATCGCTTTTGGACCTTTTGTACTCCTGTTGTAGTTCGACTCTTATATACTATGATACTAGGTTTTGAGTTGGTTTAGCTTCCGTTTTGTATTTATATTACTCTTGTTATACAGTTTGCTCATCCTGTTCCCTTGCTTCCACTTATTTGTTGTTCTTCCATTTAAACTGTTAGAAAGTATCCCATTACTAATTGTTTTGGGCTATGGGAATTGGTTTGCCTACTTGGGGGTTGTAGGTGCTATCATGACTGAGAAATCAGGTCATGATAGCTTGGCATCAGAGCCCTAGGCTCACCGGTGTCATCGCTATAGGAGCCAATGTCTAGTAGAGTCATGTGGATCAGGGATGTGACATCCGTGCTCAATCTTTGGGAGGCTATAGCGACATATTAGTAAACTGGACTTTCTTGTCTCTCTCTTTTGTGCATAGTATCCTTGAAAGTACCTGAAAATCTCACTTGTTCTTGTTCACTCTTCCGCAGATTGTTCGTATGAGATCGTCAGCTTCAGGCGGAGGAGGGCCTCCTGCCCCTGCACCTCCGACTCCAACTAGGGTTGGGGTGGTCGCAGGGCAAGGGCTAGAGGTCATCCCAGGGCAGTGGCGCCTGCTAGGGTCGCCAGAGTTGTTATCATGTCGGAGTATAACCATGAGCCAGAGTTAGCTCCGGAGCATCAACATGTGGACCCAGGGAGGGCCCTGGTACCACCAGCTCCAGTGACAGTTCCAGCATCAGTTTCTATGCCAGCTTCAGCCCCAGCTCAGTCTTCAGATGTTTGGAATTTGCTAGTTCAGCTCTTGGGTATGATTGGGGAGCGTCCTTATGAAGTAGCACAGACATCCGCTCAGGGGGCGTCCCTGGGTGTTCATAGTTCAGGAGCGTAGCCTGTTACTGCGGCTCCCTGTGCTGAGGTTGTTCCAGTCCCATCGGTTGCCTAATCTCTTGCTCCTCGCCCCGCCATGAAAGATAGGGAGCAGAAGGCCTTGGGTAGGTCATTGATATTGGCACCGCCGAGATTTGCTGGTATATAGGGTCAGGACACCCAGAATTTTATCACCACCTGTGAAGAGATATTGCATCACTTGGGCTTATTGGAAACCCACGGGGCATGATATACTTCATATCAGCTGGAGGGTCCAGCAAAGCTATAGTGGAGAGCACAGGTTGGTTGAAGGCCTACTACGTCACCTCCCTTAACCTGGTTCGAGTTTTAGGAGGCCTTTATGGCCAAGTTCTTGCCACAGGGCGACAGGGAGTGTCGGAGGGAGGAGTTCACTAGACTTTTCCAGATTCTATGACTGTCTCAGAGTAGGAGGCCTATTTCCATCAGCTTGTCCCGTTTGGGGCCATGATTATGCTTACTGAGGCCGACAGGATTCATATATTTGTTTGGGGGCTACGGAGAAAGTTCAGAGAGCCTACATAGATATTAGTTGCTAGCGGTTGGTCATTTTAGGCCATTGCGGACTATGCCCGTACGGTTGAGGATTTACATCATCATTACACCGAAGCTAGAGATAAGAGGCCTCGACATTAGGGTGGTTACAGTGGCTCTAGACATCGTGGCAGAGGTTCCGGCCAGTGGGTCAGAGGTTATCAGCCACAAAAGCATCAGGGTCAGTCTAGTCGACCATTCCAGGCTTCACTTCAGGCTTCAGGTTCTCAGTTTGAGCAGGGTCAGAGCAGCCATCAGGGCAAGACTGGTCAGTCTTTGAGAGGTGCATCTTTCGGGGTATCTGATCGTGGTGGCCATTCGGGTTTCGCTGCTTCCTCCCAATAGGGTAGGTCATCAGGGGCTTGTTATGCTTGTGGTGTGGTTGGTCACTTTGCTAGAGATTTCCACCAGTAGGGTACAGTTCAGCCAACCGAGCCATTGCGGGCAGTTCAGCCTTCGGGTAGAGGGGGTGGTGGTCAAGCTAGGGGTGGTTCCCCACATGGCAGAGAAGGTAGTAGGGATGGCGGTCGGGTAGGTGGAGGTCATCATCAGTTCTATGCAGTCTCGGAGAGACCAAAGGTAAAGGCCTCGGATGCTTTGATCACAGGTACAATTTCTTTATGCTATCATCCAGCTTATGCTTTGTTTGATCGTTGATCCACTTGGTCATATATATCTGCCTACTTTTTGCCTTGTTTGGGGTTGGCTAGTGAGCCACTCTCTGTGTTTGTTTCTGTTTCGACCCCAGTAGGAGATTCTTTAGTAGTGGATCGTATTGTGAGATCCTGTGTGATATCTGTTGGGGATTTGGATACTTGGGCTGACTTGATGATACTTTATATGTTCAATTTTAATGTGATATTAGGCATGGACTGGTTATCCCCTTACCGTGTGGTTTTGGATTATTATGCCAAGACCGTTACCATAGCCATGCCCGGTGTTTCCTCGATTGTGTGGCAGGGCTCTGTTAGCCATGCGCCGTCTAAGATCATCTCTTGTCTTCAAGCTAGGAAGTTGATTTCCAATAGGTTTCTAGATTATCTAGCATATGTCCGAGATGTTAGTGTTGACCCTACGTCTCCTGAGTCTGTTCCTGTGGTTAGAGACTTCCTACATGTGTTTCCTTCTGACCTGCCAGGCCTTCCACCTGAGAGGGATATTGATTTTGCCATTGAGTTAGAGCCAGGAACCAGGCCCATTTCTATCCCTCCGTATCGTATGTCTCCTGATGAGTTGAGAGAGCTTAAGGAGCATCTCCAGGATTTGTTAGCTAAGGCATTTATTAGACCGAGTGTGTCTCTTTGGGGTGCCTATGTCCTCTTCATGAAGAAGAAGGATGGGTCGATGCGGATGTGTATTGACTATCGGCAGCTGAATAAGGTGAAAGTGAAAAATCGATATCCGATGCCCAGGCAGCTTCAGGGTTCCTCCATGTTTTCTAAGATTGATTTGAGGTTCGGCTACCATCAGTTGAGGATTACGGTGGAGGACATCCCTAAGATAGCATTCAGGACACGTTATGCCCATTATGAGTTTTGGTGATGTCTTTTGGGTTGACTAATGCCCCTGCAGCCTTTATGGATTTGATGCATAGGGTGCATAGCCTGTACCTGGATATGTTCGTAATAGTCTTCATTGATGACATTATTATATACTCGAGGAGTAGGGATGAGCATGAGCAGCATTTAAGGACTATACTTTGGACTTTGAGAGATCATCGGCTTTATGCCAAGTTCTCAAAGTGTGAATTTTGGCTCAAGTCAGTTGCATTCCTAAGACATGTGGTGTCTAAGGATGGGATTAGAGTGGATCCGGGTAAGATTTCTGCAGTTCATCATTCGCCTAGACCTACCACTCCTACTGAGGTTCGCAACTTTGTTGGGTTAGACGATTATTACAGACGATTCATTGAGGGATTTTTTCCATAGTAGTACCCTTGACTATTCTGACTAGGAAGTATGTTCCATTCCAGTGGTCTGATCAGTACGAGAATAGCTCCCAGAGGCTTAAGGCCTTATTGACTTTAGCTCTAGTTCTGACTTTGCCGATTGAGGGTCAGGATTTCTCCATGTATTGTGATGCTTTAGGGGTCGATCTTTGTTGTGTGTTGATGCAGCAGGGTCGATCTTTACTGATCTTTACTGATCATTGTAGTCTTCAGTATATCACGAGTCAGCGAGAGCTAAACAAGAGGCAGAGGAGATGGGTCGAGCTACTGAAGGACTATGACTTCACTATTTTGTATCATCTAGGCAAGGCAAACGTGGTAGCGGATGCCTTGAGCCGGAAGGCGGTGAGTATGGGCAGCCTAACTTCTCTTTCAGTTTCAGAGCGGCCGTTGGCCTTGGACATCCAGGCCTTGTCTAACCGTTTGGTTAGGCTTGACTTGTCAGATCCTAGCAGAGTTTTCGCTGGTATCGAGGTTCGTTCTACTTTGCTTGATTAGATTCAGAGCCGTCAGTTTGAGGATCCGCAATTGTATGACCTTCGTGATCAGGTTATTCGGGGTGAGGCCAGTCGGGTTACTCTAGATTCAGATGGGGTTTTGAGGTTTGATAGCCGCCTTTGTTTTCCGAGGGTTGGTGATTTGATTCAGTTGATTCTCTGTGAGGCACATTGTTCTAGGTATTCCATCCATCCTGGCACAACTAAGATGTACATAGATTTGAGGCAGATTTACTGGTAGAGTGGTATGAAGCAGGACGTAGCGGAGTTTGTATCTCGGTGCTTGAGCTGTCAGCAGGTTAAGTTTGAGCACATGAGACCGGGTGGTTCGATGCAACGACTTCCCATTCTTGAGTTGAAGTGGGAAGGTATCACTATGGACTTCATTGTTGGGTTGCCTCGTACTTCTCATGGGCTTGATTCCATTTGGGTTATTGTTGGTAGGATGACTAAGTCAGCACATTTCCTGCCGGTTCATACTTCTTATGGTGCGTAGCGGTTATCCCAGATCTACCTTCATGAGATTGTTCGATTGCACGGGGTCCCAGCTTCTATCATTTTAGACCGCGACACTCAGTTCACATCTCAGTTCTGGAGGGCTATTCAGCGAGATTTGGGTACAGAGGTTCAGCTTAGTATTGCTTTCCACCCTCAAACAGATGGCCAGTCCGAGAGGAGCATTTAGGTCCTGCAGGACATGCTTCAGGCCTGTGTTTTTGACTTTGTAGGTTCTTGGGATCAGTTTGTGCCCTTGGCAGAGTTTGCTTATAATAATAGTTTCCATTCGAGTATTGGCATGGCACCTTTCGAGGATTTGTATGGTAGGCGTTGCAGATCACCGGTGGGTTGGTTCGATGGTTTTGAGTCTAGGCCACAGAGTACAAATTTTCATCGAGATTCCTTAGACCGAGTCTGTGTGATTCAGGACAGACTTCAGGCAGCTTAGAGCAGGCAGAAGGGTTATGATGATCGTAGGCTTCATGCCTTGGAGTTTAGTGTTGGTGACTTGGTGTTTCTCCGTGTATTTCCTATGAAGGGCGTGATGAGATTTGGTAGGCGGGGCAAGATTAGCCCCAGGTATATTGGGTCGTTTGAGATTCTTCAGATGGTTGGTAGCATTGCGTATCAGTTAGCCTTACCTCCGATGTTTTCAGCTATACATCCTATATTTCGTGTTTCTATGTTGCGACGGTATGTCCCAAATGAGTCTCATGTGTTGCAGTGGGATTCAATTCAGTTGGATGAGTGTTTAGCCTTTTTTGAGGAGCCGACAACTATTTTGGCCAGAGATGTCAGGAGATTGAGGTCTCGAGAGATCCCGGTTGTTAAGGTTCAGTGGAAGCACTGTCCCGTTGAGGAGGCTACCTGGAAGACCAAGAGAGATATGCGGGCTTAGTATCCGCAGTTGTTTGAGCCTTCAGGTACTTCCTTGTCCTTGACTTTCGAGGACGAAAGTTCTTTTTAGTAGTGGATAATATAATGACTCTTCCGATCATTTCCGTGTATACATTTTTTCTTGTACTGTTAGAGCTTTCTTGTAGCGGCCCCAAGTCATTTATGACTTGCTGGGACCGGTGGTTTGGTACCCTGGCCATTCGATTGGTCGTTATGATCAATTCCTTGTCTTAGAAGCTGAGTATCAAAATCGTGCGATGGTGAATTTTGACCGTACGACCTTAACCTCCATTCCGTATCAAAATCTTGCGAGCCTAAATTTAAGAATTTTATTAATATCGCGCGTATTTAAAAATATTTTATTTTAAAATTGAATGTGGTAAAGAGTTATATTTTATTGCCTTCCTAAAATATTTTAAATGTCTATGAAAAATACTTTTGCTATGATATAAGTGTGTATGTATTTATTTTATAAGGTTTTTATACATTGTAATATTTTAACGGAGATAGTAAATTTAGTTATGTTAAAAATTATTATTATAATATAGTACATTTTATTTGAAATAATTTTCTATTTATTATGATATATTCAAAAAGTTATATTTATTTTACCACGAACTTATACAATACCCAAGTACTTACATAATAGGAAAGAAATTAAATAGTGTTGGTAACACCACTTCCACGTGGAAGTGGTGGAGACATGTAACAAATGGGTGCTGCCACTAATCAGCCCATCAAAGTGCCACCATGAAACTAGTAATTAATTATTATAATATAAGTCATGTGCTATCGATTTACATGCTAATTTACTTTTGCATTTTCCCATTTTTCACTTTTAAATTTCAGCAACTTTACTTTCTTAAGATCTCTACACATTCATAGATACTCATTCACGTGAGAGACTTATTGACATGAGTAGCATTGGTCATGGGTATGGATTGTTTATCTCTCTATCAACAACCATATTTCCAAAAATCTCGGTTAGAGCATCATCGATTTAATTAACAAACAACCAATCTTAGCTTGGGGAGGTCACACTATCTCTAGCTTAGACCTTTAAATAGGCGATTCCATCTATATGAGCTATTTCTAGCCTCAAATCTGAATGGAGTCACAAGTTCCCACTAGTAATCTCATATCCAAAACCATGAAATTCTTTCTCAAGCAACAACATAGTCAAGTAGTGATAATTAATGTTTGCAACCACCAATTTTAGGATTAAAACTTGGTGAAACTTCTAGATCCATATCAAATAAGCAATTATAGATATGAAATAACAACACCCACACCCATTTATTAAGAACCCATCATCAACACACTCCTAGACAAGAGAAATTAGCCACTCATAGCAAATGAGAGAGATATACCATATGGGTAAGTCAAAATCCTCTTCATTCAAGCTAAATTTCAAGTTCTAAGTTTAATTTGAGTACACAAATGGTTAACCAAGAGAATGGATTCAAACGCTCTTCTCTTTTGAGAGGAAAACTTAGTCCCAAAGAAAAAAGCTCTCTAAAACATTCAGGTCTGAAGAATTCTATTTACAAATGAGCCTATATTGGACTTTTATAGTTTCCCAAAACATCACTAATTTAGGACAAAATTGACCTTCGGGCGGTGTGCAACGCGACGTGCGGTTCGCACGTCGTGATGTGTGTGTCGCACACTGTCTTCAGTTGGACCAGTGACTTCAACTCATCTTGGAGGCTTCATGTGATGGAGGTGCGGTTTGGATCTTGGGATGTGCGCATCGCACATCGACTGCACCCCTTAGCAGCTTCTTCAGTGGCTTTTGCAGCTTCATGCAGAAGAGGTATGGTTCGCACGTTGTCTTGTGCGTTTCGCACGGCCACCGCATCTCAAGTCAGAATCTCCAGCTTTTCCGAACACTTCATACTTCACTCCTTTTGAGCTTTTTTTGGGTCCATTTTCTTGTTTCTCATCATTTATCAAAAGTACCTGCATAGACAACAATAAAGGCCATAAGAACCTCTAAATCTATTCAAAATATACCAATAATTCATGGATATAGGCTCAATAAGTTGGTAGATTACCAACTTATCAGTCAGCCCACACGAGTCCATAAATCACCGGTGATAGCCCACACTAGGATCTGCATAAGAAGATATAGAGTGTAGTATGAGCACCAATTGCTTTGTAACGGGTACCCAGTAGGCATCATTGGCCGTCTGAGCGCATATAAGGTATAAAAGCAATAATATAGCATATATGAAACAAGTAGTCACAGAAGCAATGAATAGGTGCACAGAAGCTAGCACAAGAGGATACAAGAAGTAAACAACATACTAGGCTAGCTAATAAAAATATACATCATGGAACACAGGGGAAGGGAGAATGAACACACCTGGGGTCCTCGCAGTAATAATATATAACGAGAGTTTAATAAGAAGGCAGTATACCGATAACCTCAAGTTATAGAAGGGAAGGAGAGAAGAAAATAATCTAATCATGCTTGAAACCCTATTCTACTGCTAAAACATGCCAATAATACTCCTTCAAGGTAGGAACAACTAGCCAATGATCCAAGTATAATCATGAAGTGAACCAAGAGCAAACACTATATAACTCCCATATGTGAAACCTCGAATAAGACACCGAATATAACTATAATCAGTACCAGAGATGTGATAGGAAAATAATAAGTCTACCTACAGTCCCAATGGGCACCCATACACCAGAGGAATGCATACAAGTGAAGACAAACCCTCTGGCATCCTGTACTACTAGAGCGTACACTCAGCAAACAACAAACAAGGGTAGAGTCTTACACAAATGAATGATATGACACAATTAGTAAATATCAGGTGCCACAGTAACTCCGTATGTACCTCTTCCGGTGCCTATGGTCCCAACAGGTAGGATCCATGGAAGGACACAACCTGTATACCTCAACTACACCGTATGCCCCTCCTTTGGCACACTCAGCACGTAGCCTCTGGTCCGATTCGGCAAGGTCCATGGAGGTCCTCGACAACATACTAAATCTCAGTCTCAATAATAGTCTGGAGTGTGTCTGGATGCAAATACATAGCTAGAGTCTCGAAAATGCATGCCCGGAGCCTATCCGGGTCTAAAATAGTGAAATCAAGTTTCAAAAACCTCACCAAGGGTGCCCGGGAATAGCCGGGTCTAAAACAGTAGTAAAACAAATCTGATTCTCAGCCTATCCGAGTTTAGTACCATCTCAAATCAATAGGAAATCAAATCCAACACTACTGCCCAGCCAAGTCTATTATAGTATGAAAACAATGATAAAATCATCCTTTTAACTTTCTTACCCCAAGAAGATGCATGAAAACAATTCAAACCCTTTTAAAACCATTTTCTTTTACCAAAAATGGGCCCTCGGGGCAATGCAAGGTTTAGAAAACCATCAATAGTTAGCCCGAAGCCAAAACCATAGTAAAACATGTGAGCAACCTGTTTATATGCATGATAATGGCATGCTCAATGACAAATAGTAGCCCAACAGCTCACAATCAACCTATCGGCACTACACATGCTCCAATTGCTCTACATCACATATAGCCAGCTTTACAAATGAATATCGATGTTCAGGACACATGGACATTCCCGAATAACCCACCATTTATGGTACAGAGGCAAAGACAAGGCCACACAGGACCACAGGGGTGATACTATCAACTATAACGAATACTACAATAATCAGAGTGAAATAAACCGAACATGAAGAAGCAGACAAGGTCTGGGGTACCAAGCTAATAAATCCAACCCAAGTATGCTAATTATTACAATTATATCCTCTATATGAAAAGTCAAAAAAAGTTAAACTGTAACCTACCTGTCGTCCAATGATAAGCTGCTAGAACGATGATGTCTAAGCCTGAACCGCTTTGAGAATCCCCAAATCATGAACGAAATATCAATAACATATTCTATGCTTCAATATGAAGTTAACGGTACCCATATTGCTAAAAATTATCAGGGTCAAAATCTGGGTCAAAAGCGGCCCCATGGGCTCTGTAACCCGAAACCAGAAATGAAAAATATAACAATGTTTCTAATACTCCCGGGAGCGTATGCTCAAAATTTGAGCCGAATTGGACCATAGGAAGGGCACCAAAAGAATCCACAAACTCAAGAAATAAAGAGGGAATTCAAATGGAAATTTATGAATATTAAAGAGGAACTTACCGGATTAGAAGCCAAAAAATGATCAAGAATCGAAAATATACAAGCCTCCAAGCTTTAGAATTGAACAAGGGTGATTAATGGAGGTCTTGGAACTAATTTTAATGGAGAAATCGTTTTTGGAGAAGAAGGATATAAGAAGAAATGGAAGGGTGCCAGCGGTTTAAGCTGCCAGCGCCCAGGGGCTGCGGCGGCCCAGGCGGCCAGGGCACTGAGGCGCAGGGGGCACAGGCGCCCAGGGCACTGAGGCGTACACTGCAACCCACAATAGCAACCATCTATAGCTAAAACTTCCACGGGGAAATCCAGGCATAATCAAAACCCGATACTGAAAAACCAATAATGCTAAGAGAGTGGAAACGACGTTCCAGACTCAACGAAATCAATGAAACTTCGATACAAGGTCGTTTCGGAGGAAGGTTGACCCAAGTCAACACTAACAACAATCAACCAAACACCCAACATGATCCTGGCTCACCCGGAACTCGAATCAACCACCAACCTAACCCAAACTCATCATTTGGGAGCTGATGGAATCGTCAGATTTCAAATCTGACGCTCCCATCATTGAAAGCTGACCAAAGTCAGAATTTTAACTCCAAATGGCTTGAAAACGGAAAAAGTAATACAAAACCCACACCGGAAGTTCTCAGACCTCAACTAAAGGTCCCACTGGACCAACCTCCACACTTCGGAGCTAACAGAACTGTCAAAATTTGATTTTGGGTACGTTTAATAAGAATGTTGGCTAAAGTCAACGATATCCTAAGTTAAGGTTCTAAAATGGGAATACGGTCATAAAGACCAAACAAACGGATAGGGCACCAAACACCGGTACCAGCAAGTCATGAGTGACTTGGGGCCGCTACAGGCAAGGTCTAATAGTATAAAAAAAGCATAAAAGCAAAAATGACCGGAAGGGTCATTACATTTAGTCATTATTTACCTCATATTTTAGTATTTTTAAGTATTAATTATATTATTTATGTTTAATTTTATATTATAATATGTATTAATGTGTAAGAATAACACAATATGAAGATGAAAAAATTTGGAACAAAATTAAATAAAAATAGAATTTTTGTGCTTAATCTCATTTGCTCGTTTACGCCACCCTCTTTTGACGCAAGAATGATTCAGGAACGATGGACTTTTGTCCCTATCAGATTTAGATTTTTGTTTTAAGATCTTAGACTTTTTCATACTCTATGAATACACCCTAACAATAGTCTTTAACATACTTTTGACTTGGGAAGATCTAGAAGCCATCGTGGAAGCAGGAGAAAACTGATTTTATCTTTTCTTCTTCATATTTTTTTTATGTTTTTCTTTGGATGATTTGTGGTATTTTCTCCATGTCTATATGGAGCTAAACTTCTCATTTTAGGGTTTTGGTTCTTTAAAGACCATTGTTATACGAATATTGTTTTCAATTAATTGGTTTTTAATCATTGAGTTATTTATTAATTCTTAATCTTAATTATTTTGATTATTTGAAAAAATAGTTGAACACTACTTGTGTCTCATTAATTGGACTTATAAGAGGAAATGGTAAGAATAATAAGAATAAGTATGCTTTGTTCGTGAACCTTAGAGGAAAAGGGAATAAATTTGCTAATGAGGAGAAATATACCCATTAGTCCGCTCAGTTGATACAGATGAAATATACATGCAATTCACTATTATCCGATGACCATCAAAATATAGGCGTTAGAGATAGTCGAATAGTCTTAGAGTTATCAGTAAGATGCTCAATAAGTGCTATCAACCTGCAAGTTGTAACTTGGGAAAATCAATTGAAGAACACAACATCATTGTTAGATATCCCATAGTCCTAGATGAATTTCATTCACTGATAACTAAAAATAACTTGACTAATGCAGAGCTATGAGATTTTCCTTTCGATCATTACAACGCTCGTTGAACTGTTCATCTGGTTAATTGTTCACTATTTGTTTTCATTAATTTTTAGTTTGTAGATAATTATAAATTTTAGATTTTATCTGTCACGATCTGATTTCTTAGGTCATGATGGAACCTACAAACCCCCAGTAGGTGAACCAATACTCGTAGCCCGAAATAGTTAGTAATGGGCTACTAGCTAACCAATACGAACAAAAAGCAGAAATAAGTGGAAGCAGATATAAAGTAAAGACAATGCGGAAGAAATTAACTTGAATATATAAACACAAAGAGACTACACCAACCCCAAGACTTGGTATCTATAGTACAGAAGCTTCTAATAGAATACAAGTGCTAGAAGTAACAAAATAAGATATACAACTGTCTCCGAAAGTACAGAGAGTAACATTTCCAAAAGATGAGATGTGGTCAAGCCCCGGTCGTCAGGCGCTGACCCTAGTCTAACATATCCCAAGTTGCACGAGTTTCCATGCGATCAACGACAAAAGCTCACACTAATATTTGCACTAAAAAGATGCAGAAGTGTAGTATGAGCACCAATTGCTAAGCAACGGGTACTCAGTAGGCATCATCAGCCGACTTAGCGCATATAAGATACAAAAATAGTAACATAGTAGAATACAAAGAAACAGTCACTAAAGAAATATATAAAGCACAAGGGAACTAGCACAAAGAGTAGTCAACCAAGAGTTATAAGCATACAATCCTAGCACATAAGATATACATAACACAGATTCATGGGTGAAAGAAAGAAGAACACACCTGGAATCCTTGCAACAAAATATATATAAGAGAGAGTTTAAGGAGAAGGGTGGTGTACCGGTAACCTCAAGAGAAAGAAGGGAAACAATTAACATACTCAACTAAAAGCACTAAACTTAACGAATTCATACTAAAAACCCAGTATTCAAGATAAGCATAGACATAGAACAATATCTCAAGTGCAACCCTAGGATGGAATAACTAAGCGACAAAGATCAGAGATCCACAAATCAATAACCACGATATAGAATATAATAAGATAACCCACAACTGCTCAAAAGGCCACAAAAATAGTGCCTCAACAATATAGGACCCACTAACCCCTCAATAATCACAGTCCAAATAACAAGGGCCTCAACATGCTAAAAACTAATAATAACAAGCTCTACCATATGAAAGGAGTAATATAATCTACCTACAGTCCCAACAGCCGCCCATACAATCAAGGAATGCAATCAAGTTAAAACAAACCCTCCAGCCACCCATCCAACCAGAGCGTACACTGAGCACACTACAAATAAGGGTGGAATTGGAATACAAAATGGATGATGATGTGATATGATAGAACCAGGTGTGATAGTAGTGACGTATGTTACCCCCTCCAGTGCCTCAAAGGCCCAATAGAGGCAGGATATATGGAAGGAATTCTCTCGAGTACCTCTACTCCGTCGTACACCTCCACTCTGATCGCCCTAGGCCCAAAGCACTTGGTCCAAAATGGTAGGGTCAATGGAGGTCTACTCTAGACCACATACTATAAATACGAATCTCAATATATAGCTAAATAATCAGAACCTCATAGTACGCGCCCAGAATCAAACCGGGTCTAAAACAATAGTCAAATCTCAATAAACCTTATAAAGGGTGCCTAGAGTGGGTCAAGGTGTAAATCAGTAATCAAGTCTCAAATCCCTAAACAGGGTGCCCGACACATATCCAGGTCTAAATTCATACAAAAATTATGTCTAGCGCTACGGCCAGCCAAGCCTAGTATCAGTATGAAAACCAGTGGTGAAATCCTCAAAATATCCTCTTTAATCCAAGAGGTTTCATAAAAGTCAGTACCCAAAACTTTTCATACTCATTTTACCGAAAATGGGCCCTCGGGGCCATGCAAAGTTTAGAAAAACATTTATTGTGGCCCGAAGCCAAATCAGTAGTAAAACATGCAGAAAAATCCTTTGCATCAATGATATGCTCGCAAACAATATATTAGCCCAACACGGCTCAAAAACATTCCTATTAACCCTGGACAAGCATAATCAGCTCTATAACATAAATAACCAGCCTATATCACGATGTCCAGGACTCACGGACATTCCCAAATATCCAACCGTCTATGGTCCAGAGGCATATATAAAGGCCCCACGAGGCCACAAGGGTAATATAGCAATACTACATGAATACTACAATCAACGTAAGAAATAAACGAACAGAAAAGGCAGACAAGGTCTGAGGGTACCAACCTAGAAAACCAACCCAAAGAAGCTAATTGATGCAGTTATAACCTATATACACAGAGCCTAGGTAGGGAAAGCCATAACCTACCTTTTGTTCGATGACTAGCTGCGAGAATGGCATCACCCAAGTTCAAACTACTCCAGGATGCCCCATTTGATGAAAACACTATCAAACTAATAATCTAAGTATCAAAACAAAACCAACACTACCCATAATGCTATAAACATGACCGGGTCAAAATTTGAATCACCTGTGGGCTCGTGGGCCCTACAACCCAAAGCTAGAAATTAAAAACACCCATGTGTTCCCCACATTCCCGAGAGAACATTCTCAAAATTTGAGCGGATTCGGACCATCGATGGGGCTCAAAACAGCCCATAAAGAAAGGATTTAAAGATGGAAATCAAAAGAGGAAATCAAAAGAGGAAATCAGAATTTAAAGGTGTAACTTACCCGATTTAGAAGTCGAAAAATTGAACAAGGATCAATAATGAATCACCTCCAAGCAGTTGGGAAGAAAAATGGCATTTAATGGAGGTTTTATGAGCTTTGTCCATGGAGAAATCAAAGTTGGAAGATGGGAAATAAAGGAGATAACAAGGCTGCCAGCCTTTAAAACTGACCCGCATAGGCACAGGTGCGCCCAAGAAAGCGCAGCTGCGCTGGTGCAACGACACCTCAGGCAGGCACAGGTGCGCTGGTGCAACGGCACCTCAGGCAGGTGCAAGTGCGCCCCAACAGAAACAACAATATGCCAAGGAAGATTTTTCAAGCGGTGGGCCCCTGAGAACGCATCCGGGGTCTCGCAAACTTAAAATAGATGAGCTATTCAACTAGAAATGGCATTCAGAATCCAATGGAATCGACAAAAATCCCATCGGTTGTTGATTTAATGAAAAGTGGGCCCCATCCCCAAAATTAACCTTTAGGCTAACTATTCCCAAAATGGGACCCAATGGCTAAAATGGAAGCCTTGGGACCTGAACCAATGGTTCCTTTAGCCTAAACTCGACATTCCGAAGCTAACTGCGCTGTCAGAATTTCCATCTGAGGCCGTCTTCTCCAAATGTTGACCAAAGTAAACCAAACAAGCCCAACTGGCCTGAAAACACAGAACAAGAGAGAATTCCAAACTAAATAGCTCCCAAATCTTGACCAAAGGTCCACCCAAATCAAATTCCACGCTTCGGAGCTAACGAAACTGACGAAATTCAATTTCATGCACGATTACCAAGAATATTGACCGAAGTCAATTATTTCCAAAGTTGAAGCTCTAAAACTGGAAAACGACCATAAATACCAAACAGACCGCCTGGGCATCAAACTACCAGTCCCAGCAAGCCATAAATGACTTGGGGCTGTAACAGGCAAGCTCTAATAGTACAAAGAATGCAAAAACGCATAAATAACTGGAAGGGTCATTACATCACCCACTACTAAAAAGACTTTTGTCCTCGAAAGTCAGGAAAGAAGGAAACACTTAGAGACTTATGAACTGTGGATACAAAGCCCGTACCACCCTCTCAAAAACCCGGGTAGCCTACTCGACCAGACGGCTCCTAAAAGAACGAAGCCAAAGAAAAGCAACTAATCCTTAACTCCTTACTAGCCAAGCCAGATTCTAACCATTAACTCCAAAACTCCAAAGATCTGCCGACCAAACTGAACCTCAAGAATCTCAATCGATTTGAAGTGCCACAACATTGAAACCAACAAGGACCAAGGCGATCAACGCACAGAACTCGAATCCTTAAAACCACAACTATGTACACCTAGAAAGTCACTAACCAAACCTCTAACTCATGAACCCGTTGCTCCGTAAAAACCCTTTATTCTGACCTGAATCCTTTTGCATCATAATCATGAAGCTCCAAATAAGAAGGACACTCGAGCCACCCTCGACACATCAACTAATCCACCAGATATCTATAGTTCTCGCTTATACTCAACCAAGAACGAAGTCACCCTTTTTACTCAAATTCTTTCCAAGACAAGTTATAGTCAACTAACCTTTGCCATCCAAGATAACAACCCATAGCATATCATCGAAAACTAGAGTAACCTGACCCGACTGACCATCAACCAATAAATGGATGCTTATGCTATGATCAATCATGATACCTGAACCCAACTAAACCAATCACCAGAACTTGACTAAAGCTTGCACACCAGGGTTGGGAAAAGCATGTATGAACACCTTATGACAATAGAGGATCTCCTAACTGTCAAACAAAAACAACCTCTCTAAACCCTGCCGAGTCTGAATCAACCGAAAGTGAATGAACCAAGGACACCTACCTAAAAGACCCAAACCAAAACCAAGACCCTACAAAGAGTATGGTAATCCTACCATAAAGTCCATAGCCATCAACTAAGCTCCAAACTCTCAGAAATACCGCTGCTGCTCCAAACACTCAAACACTATTCTAATTTTAAGATCACCTTACTAGCCTCACCTCACAAAGAAGTCCACCGTGCCACTAATATCAAGTCAAAACACCCCGTAGGCAAAGGAAATGGTGTCTGAAGTCCAAGGTCACTGCTTAGCTATTGACAAAGTCTTAACCTTCTAACTAACCCCTTTGGGATCAGAACAACTTCTCTACTGCATCTGCACACAGACCAACAACTCTGAAGCATACAACATTCTGAACTTCTGGTCCATATTGGCCGCGTCTAACCAATGCTAGAATCCCACACAATAGACAACCACTCGGAGAGTCCACCAAATCAAGCTTCCAACCCTTGTAACACACAAAAATGGCCATCAAATTCAATGCGCCATCAGAATCCAAAGAAGCCTCGCTAGTCTCAACCCACACAACCTGATCACATATAACATACATTATGTCCAACTGAAGTCGAATGAACCTCGTACTGACGAGAACACCGCTGAGATTTGGAATTTCCTTCTTAATCAAATGGTTAACCAAGGACTGGGTGCCCAAGGCCAACTACCACACCAGAACTGAAATAGGGAAGCCAATATGTCCAAACTCATTGTGTTCTGACCTAAGAAACTACAACCGAAGAGAAACTTCCACTAATCATCCGATGTAAGCCTGCTAGCCCACAATTCTGAAATCCAACTCCAATTGTCAATCAAAGGCTTCTGTGAAACCCAAGAGAAAACCCATATGCTGCCAACGAACACTTAGGAACCGGAGCCAACTAGGCCCTGAATACAAGTTTCCCAATCCGTGCGTCTGAAGTTCAACAGACCTCTGATCAACAGTTCGACACGGATAGAGCAATCAATGGAATCAAAATGATTCACCTCCGCAAAGAAGAAAGAGACAGGCTGCATGCACCTTAGAAATATTCTCTAATAATCAAACTGATTGGGAAAAGAATTGTTTATCATTACCTAAATACAAAAATTCAAGATCTATGGAAAACAACGAAATAATTTCCACTGATTGATTTGGGCCATGACTACTTCTGTCAAATTCTCAAAGGAAGAAAGCATGGTTAAAGTACTCAAGAATGGCCCAACAACAACATACCCAGTGTATTCCCACAAAGTGGGGTCTGGGAGGGTGGAATGTACGCAAATCGTACCTTTCCCTCTGAGGTGAAGTAAAGAGGTTGTTTCCGGTAGACCCTCGGCTCAAGACAAAAAATGACCAAAAAAGACGTAATAAAAGTAAAAGAGATACAGACAATAAACGAAAACAACAGTTAGTCACAGAACTATACTGCAACAAAATAATACTATAGTTGAACTACACAAAATAATAGAAAGTAGCAGAAGTTGAAGAACACGAAACTACAAGAGTAGTCCTACAACTACTAAATAGGGCAACAAGACAGTGCACTCCTACCTACTAGTATGATGCAATCCTACCTACTAACTTTGTGGCCGGAAAAGCCCAAGTCACACTTACACGCCTGTGTGGGTACATCTTCCACGATTATCCACCAAATTTTATGATGGGGAAATACTCAGGAAAATCGATAACTCCATGGGCGAAGAGTAGCAAACAGTCTCTTTTTTGAAAGAAAAAATCAATACAAAAGAACAGTGGATCAGATCCTCAAGCATCAAACTACTCCACTTCCATGAATACATGTATAAACGTCAAGATTTTCGCAGCTGATTCAGGCAATTTTTTAAGTTCACAAATATTAGTGTTTTAAAACAAAAAAAGGAAAGTCATTTAATGTCCCAGGTTATTTATAATTCATAACATAATAACTCCTTCCAGTCCAGAGATCAAATTAATAACTCTGCTAGTAATTCCAATCCTCTTAACTTGGGGGAAATCACAATCTCTGACAAAAGTAGTAAATCATCCTTTATACTCCAATTCAATAATCCCTTCTCTGTATTGCCTGTAGCTCAGGAGAAATTCAATGAGCAATGTATAGATACTGCCGAAGGAAATACCACTCCCACCAAAACCAACAGTGATTCCACCAATACCACTCCATCGATACGAATGAGAAACGAGGGCAATGAATTCGGTACCATTGGCATCAACGTGTCTCAATTGGATAAATTTGCTAGTACCTCAATACCAGCTAATTTAGTTAAAGCTAAGCTTAACCACAATAGTAACCCCAGGTTTAGAACCCTACAACCAGAAATTGACAGCTCCAATAGTTTCATACACGTGGCCTCCCAAGTTTGCCAAATGGACATGCAAACAACTGACAATACTATAAATCAAAATCCCACTCATCTTACGCCAACTTCACCCAATGACAGGCAGATTGAATATCCTTATAAAGTTATGCAAACATTTGTTGTAGAACCACACTCTTCCAACAATCTTAATTTAAACACTTATGTCCCTTTTAACAATGTTGAAACACACACTCCCTCTGAATAGAAGAGCTCAACCACAGCCACTACCGAGATAGTTCAAACCACCCCCGCCCCCCTTCTCTCTCCCTCTTACCAATAAACAATCACCCCAATATTCCTCCTCGATTTCTGCAACATTCACTGGTGTTTGCTTCTCGACCTTTACACCAACTCCATCAACCACAATCCTGGATAGAATAGAACAAGGGTTACAGGGGCATGTAGTCTTTTTTACAATGAACACCAATGGGATGGAAACAATGCTTGTAGTCCAGAATAAAAACTTTCTTGCTCAACTGATAACGGAGGGACTGAGTCTAGCCATGGACATCTACATGAATGAAATGTGGTTGGACAATGTGCTAAACCCTCTCGCTCTGGCAGTGGCTCCAGCATTATTCCACAAGATGCAACATCTCTGGAATCTCCTACCCCACTTCAACCCACCACCACATATGAACCATCCACTACAACTACATTTCTTCATTCCCATAGAAGTGATAAATGTGAACCCCCTATTCTTCCCATGGCAACCACAACCAGTCCAAGTTCCACCACAGTAGATCAAGTACCACCAGTCCCCTTTCCTAGACAAGTAATAGTGGATGCACCTCTAAATCTACAAGAGCAAGAAAAAATCAAGATGGAAGGGCTCGTTCACAAAAACTCAACGCTAAAAAATGCATCCCTTATGCTATTTTTGGAGAACCAAAGACAAATAATACATTCTAAATTGTCTGGTAGCTTTAATGAAGTGCTCGTTCGACCTGCGTCTAGCTGTGAATAGGGCTCTATCAAAACTAGTTGTAGTGATAACCCCCACAACGAGTCCAAGCCAATTCCCTCCCCAGGAGAGTCAAGTGACCATCCACCCACCAATCTATAGTTTCCTTATGAATAGACATTCATGCTTTGTTGTCTGGAATATTCGGGAGCTCATAATGCCTCCTTTAAAAGAAACTTTAGGGATCTTATACATAATCATGGTCTATATATGGTTGGCCTGCAAGAAACTAGGAGGGAGGATCACACTAGCTTAAAAGAGGAATTTGGGTTCAATGACTTCCTAGAAGTACCAATCATAGGAAGATCAGTGGTATAGCCCTGTTGTGGATGACTAATATGGTTACGGTCACGCATCTTAGACAAGCTGATCTGGAATTTCATGCAATGATACAGGTACACCCAAAACCTTCTCAATGGTGTTTTAGTCTTATATATACTAGTAGACTAGTACAAAAATTACAAGCATAGAGAATTATGGAGTACCCTAGAACATTTATCTAATTCCTATGATATTAAGTGTTGTGTAGCAGGGGACTTCAATGATATCCTAAGTCAAAATGACAAATGGGGTGATCTTTCAATAAATCACTCTAGAAGCACTAGATTTTGGTCATTTGTAAACCACTGCGGCCTAATAGATTTAGGTTTTAAGGGTAATCGATATACGTGGTCAAACCATAGAAAGGGCCATCATGGGTTGATTCTAGAAAGACTAGATAGGTGCTTTGCAAACGAGAAATGGCTACAAGAATACCCTAATGCATTAGTGACCCATCTTCCTAATACAGTGGGAAAATGATCATGAAAAAACCTTTTAGGATGGGAACTTTTTGGTACTCCCATCCTGAACTCACCGATATTGTTCGTAATTGTTGGCAGGATAAAATCTACTTGGACGCTGTGGAACAACTCTAACAGGTAACTACTACTTGGAATAAAGAGACTTTTGGAAATGTCTTTCAAAAAAAAAGGCTTCTGGATAAAATAAATGGCTACCAAATTCTTCACCTTACCCTACGAGCCCTTTCCTACAAACTCTTGAACATACTCTTATCAAAGATTACAACAATATTCTTAGAATAGAAGAGGACTATTGGAAGATCCACTACAGAATTAATTGGCTTAACGATGGAGATGCAAATACTAGGTTTTATCATCTCTCTGTCATTAATAGAAGAATGAATAAAACATCCTTCTTTAAAGGTGATCAAGGAGAGTGACAAAGAGGAAACTTCTTTTTGCGGATGTGGTGGACAAATTTGGCAATACAGTGCCCATATGTTTATGTTGCAAAAAACAAGAGGTTGAGATTACTCAACATGTTTTCTTGCATGGAGAGGTTGCTAAACATTTGTGGAAACAATTTGGTGGTCCTTTGGGAGTTAATATCAGTGCCATATCCATTAATGACATGTTTATGAGTTGGTGGGATATCATGCCTAGAAATGATATTCATAGAATGGTACTTCATATAACTCATATTGTGGTTACTTGGGTGATATGGAAACATAGATGTGCTTGTAAATATGGGGAACCAAAAAAGATGTGGCATATAATCATGGAACATCAAACTTGGTGGACTATTAAATTAGCTCTATCTTTGAAATTCCACAAATGTGTTCTTGGTGATACCTGGAAAGATCTTTGTGGTGTTCTGGAAAACTACAAACCAATTCCTAAATGGAAGATTGTTCAATGGAACAAACCAAATAGGGGCAGGATCAAAATTAACATTGATGGTAGTTTCTCTGAAGGCAAAGCAGGCATAGGTGGTATTATTATAGACCATACATGAGGAATGCTAATGGCCTTCTCTATCCCTCTTGTATGATCTAGTAACAATCATGATGAGGCCAGGAAGCAAAATTTGGGATACAATGGTGTTATGAACAGGGTCTCTAGGAATGCACCTTGGAAATCAACTCACTACTAATTGTCAATATGCTGAAGAACAGGGACATTACTAATCTGAACTTGAGAGGCATTATAAAAGACATTAACAACAAGCTTGTCGTGATGAATTGCTAGGTGATACATTGTTACAGGGAAGTGAATCAGGTGGCCGATGGGCTAGCAAAGCATGCCACTAAGCTGGATAATGCTCTTATATACTATGAATGGCAACAACTGCCAAAAGATGCTATAGGCATTTTTCACTTTGACAAAACTCAACTTCCTAGCATTAGGCTTGGATTTGATAAGTCTAATTTTTTTCGTAAGTTGATAATATTGATTTTGTAAGGCCAGAGGAGACTTGTTCTTTAGGCTGCTTTTAGTGAGAATTCCATGCCTCACAGTTGTAACTTTTTTTATATTTATAGAAGGGATGCTCCAGTTTCCAAAAAAAAAAGCCTAAACTAATTAAAATTCAAGAGATTGAATTCTACCACCTTGGGCCTTCAAAAAAAGCTTCACACACCACTAAAAGAACTATCAATATCAAATGGGAACCCCCCCTAGGGATTCTTTAAACTAAACATTGATGGTGACAATGAAGAAGCTAAAAATATTGGAGGAGGTGGCAGAGTCATCAGAAATCATAGAGGCGATTGGATTACAGGCTTTGCTTATCACCAAGTAGCTACCTCAGGCCTCCACATGGAAACTTTAGCCCTAATGCATGGGCTAAAACTGGCTTTGAAAAATAACTGTCATTATTGTGATTCTGTGAAAACAGATTCGCAGGTATTATTACTTCACATCTTACCGTTGAAAAATTATGATCACTCACACATAATTTTGGATTGTAGGTTCCTTCTTAAGGAGCTGGGAGAT
Organism: Jaltomata sinuosa; assembly: GCA_003996215.1. NCBI lineage: Eukaryota > Viridiplantae > Streptophyta > Magnoliopsida > Solanales > Solanaceae > Jaltomata > Jaltomata sinuosa. The sequence goes on from QJPP01004476.1 coordinate 48,218, forward strand.
CCTAAACTATGCCACATCTACCAAAAGGCAAATGTTGTGGCTGATAAGCTTGCATGCTATGGTTAACCTCAAGACCCAATGTTGGAAAGAAACTCTATTATACTTTTTGATTCTCCTCCCTCATTTATTTTGCATGAACTTATGAGAGACATCCTAAATTCTGGAACTACCCGGATAGTTCATGTTGTGTAATAACTCTTATGTTTTGATTGAATAAAATTGTCTATTAAGCCCAAAAAAAAATGAAATTGGCAGGACAACGCATTAGCTGCCTTATTTTCACAACCTGGGCGATATTAAATCTCAAACCTAAATCCCATCAACTTGGTAACACATTTTTGTTGCTCCTCTGTCATAGCATGTTGGCCCATGAAAAATTGGAGACTTCTTTGCTCTGTTCGTATATCAAAATGCTGACCCATTAGGTAATGATGCAACTTTTGTAGAGCAAAGACAATTGTCATTAACTCCCTCTCATATACTGATTTAGATTGAACTAGAATAGAAAGTCCTTGATTAAGAAAAGTGATCTAATGTATTTCTTGCATTAGGACAGCTCCAATCCCTAATCTCGAAGCATCTGTCTCAACCAAAAACACCTTCTTAAGATCTCGTAGCGCCAACACCGGCAAAGTGACCATAGCCTTCTTAAGAGAATCAAAAGCTAATTGAGCTTCTTTATTCCTACAAAAAGAATCTTTCTTGAGCAATTGTGTGAGCGGTCGGGTTGTTTTCCCATAGTCACAAACAAACTTCCTCTAGTAACCAGTGAGTCCCAAAAACCCCCGCAAACCTTTAACATCTTTAAGACTTGGCCAATTAACCATGCTTGTTATTTTGGCAGGATCCGCTGAAACTCCACTTTAAGAAATAATATGTCCCAAATACTCCAGTTGTTGTCCAAAATGACATTTTTTTCCGATTGACCACCAAGTTATGAAGTTTTAAAATTTGTACCACCTCCCGCAAATGTTCCAAGTGAGTAGGAAAATTTGCACTACAAACTAATATGTCATAAAAAAGACCAATACAAACTTACGTAAGTAAGGCAGAAATATCTCATTCATCAAGGCTTGAAAAGTAGATGGAACGTTAGACAACCCAAATGGCATAATCAAAAACTCATAGTAGCTGTCATGTGTGCGAAAAGCTATTTTTGCTACATCTTCCTTGCAAACTCGAATTTGATGGTAGCCCAATCTTAGATCCAATTTCGAAAATATAGTGGCACCCCCAAGCTCATCCAGTAATTCATCGATTGCTGGAATTAGAAACTTATTGGAACAATAATCTTACAAGGGCCCGATAATCCACATAAAATTGCCATTTACCATCTTTTTTGTGAACTAGCAACACTGTACTAGAGAAAGGACTTGTACTTGGTTGAATGATACGAGCTACAAGCATTTCCTGTACAATTCACTCAATCTCTTTTTTCTATAATGATGGTAACGATATGGATGAATATTGGGCGGATTAGATCTGTCGTTAAGTCGGATAGTATGATCATAACTCCTACGGGGTGGCAGCCCTTTCAATTCCTCAAATAAAGTTGCAAATTCTTCTAGTATTTGCTACAAATCCAAATTCTCTTGTTCTTCCCTTGTTGTTAACTCATTCAGGTAAACATAATACCCGTCTCCATCTTTTTTCAAGGATTTAAACAGAGTTTTGAGCGATGCCACTGATTTGGACAATGAGGGGTCTCCTTGAACAACTCGTGTTTGCCCTCCTATTTCAAATTTCAGTGTCAACATTTTGAAATTAGCTTGAATATCCCCCAAAGTCTCCAGCCACACTAATCCCAACACTACATCGGCACTTCCCAAATTAAAAAGGAACTAATCTTGTGTTATGCGCAATTTATCAATCCACAATTTCACTTCTTTGCAGCTTCCCGTACTCCTTACTTGTTGTCCATTTCCTACTTCCACAACAAACGGCTTAGTTTTTGTTTGCTTTAACCCTAATGCTTCAACCACTGTGCCAGAGATAAAATTTGTTGATGTTCTGCTATCAATCAACACAATAACCTTTTTCCCCAATATTGTTCCCCATACCTTCAAGGACTTCTTTGTGGTAAATCCTGCGACAGAGTACAAAGACAATTCCATTAACTTTTTAGACTCTGGTTGTTCTTGAACATTTAATTGATCCATTCCTGCATTTATTATTTCCTCTGAATACTCTTCTATATCTCAATCTTCGTTGTCCTCTGCTTCTACTATAAGAAAATTTAACTATTTTATATTGCAACGGTGATTGGGGCCATATTTTTCATTGTAGCAAAAACAAAGTCCTCTTAATTTATAGAGTATCTATAGCCTTTTATATGATCCTCCATGCCTTGCTAGGCAAGTTGGCTTGACTGAGAGCCCAATTCTTTTCTTCAGTACGCTGGATTTGGTCCATAATTTGGGTTAGAGTTCCCAACTTTCTAAGACGCAATTTTGCCTTGATCTCCCCTCTCAGTCCATTTATAAATCCCCATCAAAGATGCATCATCGGCATCCTTCAAGGGCGCTGAAAGTAATTCAAAATCTTCTTTGTATTGGGCCAGGCTTCCAGTTTGTTGCAATCCTATCACAACATCATATAAATTCCCTAACTTTGATAAAGGGAATGGTTGGAGTATGTCTACTCGAAACACATCCCATGTGGCAATCGGCGTTCTTGTCTCCCACCATTGGAACCAATTCAGGGCTCTACCTTCAAGGCACACGACAGCAGCCTCTAATTTATCTTTATCATCAATGCCATTGAAATGAAAATAACGCTTTGCTATGTTAAGCCACCCATATGGATTATCACCAGAGAATAAGGGCAGTTCCAGTCTTCTCGGACGTGCTTCATCACAAAATTGTGGAGGAATTCTCGGAATCCATCACCTTTGCGATTGTTGTTGTTCTCTTCCATCACATCTGTCTTTAATTGGATCAGCCTGAACCACTGATTTTCCTTTCATATGTTGAAGAATTTCAGCATCATGTTCATCTTTTTCTTGCATCCAGTCTCCGAACTGACCCAGGTAATCACGTACTGAACCGATCTCCTCTTGTACTTCGCCCATTGTCTTCTCTAATCCTTCAATCCTCCCCTCCATTCTGGTTGAAACCATAAAGGCTTTGATACCAAAATTGTTAGGGACACAGAAATCTCTTAACAATAAATTTGTAAACTTCCAATACTTCTAACAACCAAGGTATTTCGAGGAACCTTAACCCCCAAATCTGCCAGAAAATCCTACCCAAAAAACTCCTCATCTTTCTTTCTTCCTAGTACATTATATCACAAAATAACTAACTAAACTGCTAGTTAACTGCTAGTTAACTCTAGAAATACAGACACAAAATAATTAATAAATAAAATAGTTACATTTAAGCCTTATTTTCACTCTTCTTCCTGCAGTTATAGACCCTAGTAACAGCAGGTCTAACAAATTGGAGGAGTGGGAGATGGAGACGAAGGCATGGAATGTGATTCCTCGCGCATTGATGTGGGTTGTTTGGAGATAGAGGAATATGAGAGCTTTTGAGGGGGTAGAGTCGAGTTTCACTCAATTGAGGAATAGCCTACGGTCCCTTATTTTCTCAGGTGCACCCATAAAATTCCTTGTTGTATAGAAGAATGGGTGAAGCTTGTAAGGAATCACTTCTTTTTGTAGATTCTTTACCTTTTGGTATACTCCTTGTATATGGGCAGATTTTTGGCCATGTTTATGAATGAATTACGTTTACTTCATCACAAAAGAAAAAGAATCATGGGGTAAACATAAACTACCTATCATTACACCGTAGCTTCGCCACGGAATATTAGGTGTTAATATTCTTTATCTTTAACATCAATTAACTCGTACAATAGGATCCACCATAGTGCCGCATTGTAACAAATATAGAGCAGAAACTATTGTCTCTCACACATATTATGGTGAAGACCTATCAAAAATATGAAAGAGAATTATGATAGAACAATGACTTGATGATTTGATGAATTCATGACACATTAGGTATCACACACAATACCATATGATATTCATCCCTGGTGGAACAATCTTACCTAATTACTTTATATTTCTAGTATACTGACACTTATAACATTAACCCAACACTTCTATCATTCTATACAATATGGGACAAGTGCCATAAGGCCACCATACTAATAGGCATATGCTATTTAATTCTCTACTAATAAGATATATTGATGACTTGATGAATTCAAGGCATACCTATTTATGGGTGTGCCAGTGACAATCTTTTATTTTAAAAAATAAATAATTGCAATAACAAAACAAATATGAGAAAAATCATTTTATTGATTTTTGTTAATTAGTATAACTCTGTTTGTACCTCCCAATTCTAATCTCTATTCACCTTGATTCGAGGTCCAATGAAGCATCTTTCTCGAATGAAGGATAGAGAAAGTGATCTACTAAATCGTCAAGGAATTTTTTTTTATGACCGTGGTGTACAGGCCAGCTTTCGCGCAACTCGACTAAATCCACGGGATACCTGCCACCTCCCACCAGCAACATGTACCAGGTAACTCTGTCCACCAAGGCTAGAACAGATGGAAAGAATCACCTAGTGTTTTTTGTCTCCACTGGGATTTGAACATATGACCTTAGGCCTCATGGCTCTTTTTAACTCAATTCATTGACCACTGGGCCACACCCTTGGGTGCAATCGTCAAGAAATTTTGAGCAGCAGTTCAGAATGATCTCGAGGAAAGACTTCTCTCAAACTCTCCTTATTGCCAGAGGCTTTTTTCGGATATGATTATATAATGGAATTCATTTTGCTCTCTTCTTCCACCAGCCCAGATGCCTCGAAAGGAAGTATGTGTGCCCTTTATATAGGTGTGAGCTAAAGTTTAGGGTATACTCGCCTCCAAGAAATTGTTAATGGACCTTTGGATGTGAAGATCATGGATTGAGCTCGTCTTACACAATCCCAAGTTTAATGGTCTAGGACAAACGTAATTGAATTTGATCTAAGTCATGTAAGATTGACCAAATTAATTAATCCAGTTTTATAAACCGCAAAAAGTTAACTTGGTCTAATGTGTCTTGAATTTAGGATTTAGCCCAAATTTTGTATGGGTGTGATCCATTAAATTATTTATGTCAACAAGGTGTCAACCATAATGCATGTACTACATTTGTCCAATGTGCAAAGCTGTCCAACCTAAGAACTTGATCGCACAACCAATATTCTAACATTCTAACAAGATTCATGTAATCCAACCATTGATGTAACTTAACAAAGCGCGATCAAATAGATTAGGACATGGATATCAGTACTAACTATGAATCCTTAAGAAGAAGTGATACAATTTAAACAATTCCACTGGAATACCATTGTATTATGTACACACGAGGTAATATACGATTGTTGAGTAATGTAAATAACCAAGTCCTATATATATAGTAATGATCTGTCATCTTGAATATATGTTTTTTTGCGGCGATATTGTACTTATATATATAGTACGTATTCAAAAGCTAATTAACCAATCGATAATCCATCCAAGTAGTATGGAATACATTGTGTTACGTACATATATGAGGTAATATACGATCGTTGAGTAATATAATTAATCAAGTCCTGTATATTAAATGGTCCATCATCTTGAATATATATGTCTCGTCTTTAGTGATGTATGTTTATACAGATAGTACATATTCAAAAGATAATTAACTAATCGACAATTCATCCAAGTAGCTAGTGGAATACGTTGTATTACCTACATATGAGGTACTATACGATGACGATCGTTGAGTAATATAATTAACCAAGTCCTATATATTACTGGTCCGTCGTCTTAAATATATGTCTCGTCTAGTCATGATGTACATATATAGTACGTATTCAAAAGCTAATTAATTAATCGATTGATAATCCATTCAAGTAGTATGAAATACATTGTATAGTAGTATAATCATTGAGTAATGTAACGAATCAATAATGTATCCGATTTTATGAAATATATTGATGATTAAATAATTTTTATTGATTACTTTTAATTTTTTTTTAAAAAAACCGACCTCAAATGGTCGGTTTTATCAAAAAATACTTTATTAAAAATTTATTTTTTAGTAAAACCGACCTCAATTGGTCGGTTTTTTTTTTTATATTTTATTACCTAAAAACCCTAACACCCTAACACTCACACTCACACTCTCTCTCTCTCTCCCTGATCGACCACCACCCTCACACACCCTCCGGCGACTCCTCCCTCCGGCGCCCCCTCCCTCCGAAAACCTTCCCTCCGGCGTCCCCCCCTCCTCCGCCTTCCACCGCTGCCGCTGCTGCTGCAGATTGCTACTGCTGAAGGTTGCTGCCGCTGCTACTGCTGAAGGTTGTTGTCGCCTGCCGCTGCCGCCTGTCGCCGTCGTTGTTGCTGCTCCGGTGGGGGTCCATCAAGGTAAGTAATTTGAATTTTCTTGTTAATTAATTATAGTTATTAAATTAGGATTTATCATTGTTAATTTTAGTTACTAAATTAGGATTTATCATTTAACTAGGACATGTCATTGTTAATTTTAGTTACTAAATTAGAATTTATCATTTAATTAGGGTTTATTATTGTTAATTAGTTTGTCTTATATGGTGGATGTGAACTAGTGAATTTGAATAGTGAAGTAGTGAATTGAAAATGTGAACTAGTGACTTAGAATAGTGAAGTATAATGACTTGAAATTATGAACAAGTTACTTAAAATAGTGAAGTATAGTGAGTTCAAATTGTGAGATAGTGACTTGTAATGAATTGGAATAGGAAACTTAGTCTTTAATTTAGTTTATTTAATTATTAGCGTGATAATGTATTTGTTTAGCATAAGTGTCAACACTAGTTGATCCTATTGATGACAAAATTGATTTTCTTGCAAGATCAATTTATGTCCACCTAGTGTTGACACTTAGTCTTTAATTTAGTTATAATGTCGTTGATTAGCATAAGTGTCAACACTATTTTAAGAGTTTTTCCTTTACAGTTCTACGTTTTTTTCTTTTAACTTCACCTTCATTTTAATAGATGGTAGATAAGAACAAGGCTAATCAAAAGAAACCCGTCAATGCAAAAAAGAAAAAAAAGCTCAATACTTCTGAAAGACCCATTGAGGTCGTGATAGATGATGAGCCCCCGCGAGCTTATATCTCACCACGAGCCTCACTTTCAGCTACTCACTCGGTACATCAGTCACATAATGCCTCTACTCGCGTGACTCCACTTTCTGGTCATTCTATATCTTTGCCCGTCAGGGTACCCACTTCGGGTTACCAAACACTACAGGGTTATTCCCATCTTGGTCATCAGTCTACCTTGCCATCAGCCAGCACTAGTCAGTCCAGTGTTGTTAGTGGATCAATTGGACTTTTAGGTCTTCGTCTTGGTTCCGGTGGCTCGAGTTCTAATACTCCCACGACCCAGCACTCAGATGCACATGGTCCACGGCTAGGTGGTTTACAGTCAGGCGATAGAGACCATACCCAGAGACTCATCATCGAGCCTATAGGATATAGGTATTATTCAACTATATTACATCTTTTTTTTATATGTTTATTTTTTAATTTTTTAACTTACAAATTTATATTCCAAGTGTTTAATCTTGTATTGCAGGTTATTTCCGGATGAAGGAATGACAAAAATAATCCTTAATTGCATCGGACATTTTATAATGATATGTACCCGACTTGGGGTTCGATACCACTTAATATCCAAGGACAGATCTTCATAGAATTTAGGGTAAAAATATTTTTCAATTAAATTCACATTATATACATTTAAATTCTCTATACATTTCTAGAATAAATATTTAACTATTTTTTATTGCAGAAATATTACGTATGGGCTCCCGAGCATGAGAATAAAGTTCAAAGTAACTTCAAATATAGAGCTGGGAAGGCGCTTAGTGGCCTATTTTCTGAATGTCGGGAAGAAAATAGAGTTCCGTCTTTTATGGTGCCAGAAATGTGGGCCAAGTTATTGAATTTCTGGAAAACTGATGAAAAATTTCTTATGAGAAGGGAGATCGGGAAGAAGGCTCGAGCATCGGATAAGGGCGGCTCTTTGCACACTGGTGGGGCCATTAGCCAGCTTACTAGAAAGAAGAGAATGGTATATTTTCTTAATTCAGTTAAATAAAATTATCCTTTTTGATAAGTAGCTTTTGGAGATTAATAATCACATTATATGCATGTTGTTTGCAGGAAAAAGACTTGGGTAGGCCTGTAACATAGGAAGAGTTATTCAAAGTTTGTCACACAAAGACGCCAAAAAATCCGACAGATGAAAGTTGGTGTGCGACACGTGCTCAACAGACACATGTAAGAAATGCATTCAAACTATTTTTTTTATTCTTTTTTTTCTTTTATCTATTATATTCTTATGCTAAGAGTTATTCATTTAAATATAGGAGTCATTTGTGCAAAGAATTCAGGAGTACCGTAGTACTCAACCTCCTGAAAGTCAGGACACACCGCTTACAGATGAACAAGTAGAACAATTTTGGCGAGAGAGTGCGGGTGAACCAGTAAGAGGTTCAGTCTATGGTTACACACAAAAAGCTTATGCGGAGAAGAAACCCTGGTTTTATTGTCCATCATCTTCAGGCTTCGATAATGTGGATAAAGCGGCCATGTCTGTAATGAAGGAGGAGATATCTATGCTCACTGCCGAGCTTGCTGCATCAATCGAAAGGGAGAAGAAAAGAGACAAGCAGATTGCACAGATTGCAGCAGCAAAGGAGATAGAGAACAAGAGGTATGCGGAGCTTCAGTCCCAGTTAAAATCTCTTTTTGAGTCGGGAAAGATTATTCCTCAGTGTGCTACCGATAAACGTCGATGCCTAGTGGATGAGTCTGATATCGAGGGTGAGGAGGGTGAGGAGGGTGAAGAGGATGAGGATGAGGATGCTAATGATGAGTAGTTGTACCTAACTACTAGACATTTTGGACTTAGTATATATAGTTTGTACACTTTTTAGATTGTTTGATCGTATTTTAAGTTTAATTTGAAATAGTCAAACGTAAATATAGAAAAATATCGTGTTGACAGCTATTTGAGCTGGTTTTGGTTGAATATATGCATTACCAAATATGCAGGTGGGCAATTCAAATTGCAGCAATTTACTGCCAATTTTATGGTAAAATATCGACAACAAACCGACCTCCTCAGGTCGGTGTTTTGGGTAAATTTTCCAGAAAACCGAGATCAAGTAGTCGGTTTTTTGAATAAAATTTTCCAAAAAACCGACCTCAGTAGGTCAGAATCGCGTGAAATAAGAAAATAAAATTAAAATAATACTGACCTCAGGAGGTCGGAATATCAGAAAAATAATAAATTAAAATTTCAGTAATACCGACTTCCGGAGGTCGGAAAACCAAAAAAATAATAAATTAAAAATTAAACAATACCGACCACCGGAGGTCGGTATATTATACTTTTAATAATATTTTTTTTCAAAGAAATCGACCTCTAGATGTTGGAAAAATAATAATAAATAAAAATATAATTAAATAAAACTGACTTCAGGAAGTCGGAGATAAAACAAAATAAAATATATATTAAATTCTTAATTTTTGGATTTAAAATTAAAACCGACATTCGGAGGTCGGTATTTACCGACCTCACGATATCGGTATAGAAAACCAACCAAGATTTTTCCGACTAGGGCTTTTGAGTTGGTTTTGAGTCAGTTTTTCAGGGAAAACCGACCTCTAGATGTCAGTTTTTTGAGGTCGGTTTTTCCTGTTTTTCTAGTAGTGAACCCAACTTCTATAACCAATTTTCAGAATAAAATTTTGATTAAAATCCTGACATTTGAATCAGCCACCCTGATGAATGTCTTTCCTCTTTCTTCGATTTCAACAAAACAGCTAAACGGATTCAATTTTTGAGAGGCTTCAATACACAAAGAAATTGAAGAGTTTGGTTCGAGGAATATCTAAATTTTAAATAAAACACACTTCAAAAAGCAGATGCACAGTTACAAATTTAGAGGGGAAATGTAGTAGTTTTGCATTACTATAGTTAGGATTTTTTGTGTTCCAGCTATACTACTTAATGAAAAATTGAAGTTGGGTACACTACTTTATACCTGTTCCAGATAGAGCAGGAATTTTTTTTTAATGCCCGCCACTAACTCAGTAATTTGTGCTCGACTCAATCTTTAGCCACCCCCTCTGAATTCTCATCTCCTAATCAACTCGGATCTCGGGCATACAATGATAATTTATTGATCGGCGAAGAGAGAAATAGAGGCCATCGTGAAAAACCTTTGATTATACAGAGAACTCTTAACTACAACTACAAGACACAGAAATAGTTAAGAACATTGTGCCCATTTTAAGCAATTAAATCAGATGTCTCATTTTTTATTCATGATGTACAAATGGCAGCGGCACATAAAAAGATGAAATATCTAAATTACCCTTAAAGCAACTGGTTAACTTTAAGGACAAGTGTGGCATTGTCACAAATATTACATTGTTTTGGTCTGTTTAAGCAAATGTACAACCCTAAAAGCTAGCTACACAAGCAAAGTAATGCAGACAAAGTGAAAATCCTATAATACCCTTGACTACAGGCTAAAGAGGCACCTCAACTGTCCCTTCTACATAAGTAGTAATAGGAATATATAATTGTATCTATACTAAAAAAATTACAAAAGAAGAAAAAAAAGGGAGGGATATCTAGCAAAATAGAAAAGTATGTACAAATTGCATTGCTTCCTTTAACCAATTTCTAGCTTGAAGCTTATTAATCTGGTGGTTTTCCTTGTGTCTATCACACTTCAACCTTGATTTCTTAATCAACCAGCAGAAATAATATTCATTCATAGAATAAGAATTCTAAATGAAACATGCTTCAAAGGACATATGTCCACTTAATCTAGAAGGAAAAAGCAGGAACGTAAGGAGATTTCACGTAGGTTGTGGTCATTGGAATTTAATGTTCCACTACAAAAAGCTTCAGGAGAAAAAAAGAGTTTAAAAGATGAAGCAATGTTCACTTTTTTTTTTGACAAGGTAAATAATTTTATTAAAATTGGGTAATCCCCTATTACAAGTAGTAAACAGATGAAGCAATGTTCACTTAATTTTGAAAGTCAAAGTAATGGACACTAAAAGCCTACAACAATTTCTAATTCTCTTGAGAACTTCAGCATGTAGTCCCACTGGACGGTTCTTGCCCTCAGATATCACTGTCTTCATAAAATACCAGCCCAATTATGCCTATAAATATATGTGTGTCAAATATAGAGATTTAAGATAACTGAACAATGAACCTTTAAAATTGAACATTAAAGTTGAACGCTACCGGTTTAGGATTATTCACAATCAAACTTCCTACCAGGAATACAGTTTCAACGACATTTACTAATCATTTGCTAAGATACACCATTTATTGCCAAGTCTAGATAAGGCTTGGCAGATACATTTAATTCTAACAAACGCACAATACAATGTAGAAGGCCCCAAAATAAAGGATTCTGGAAGTTTGGCATGGCTAGGTACGAGACCACATACGGTCCCTATACAAGGTGAGGTACGACCGTGTGTGGGTAGTGGAAACTGAATGTGGACTTGGTGACATTCCTCCCTTGAGGTACGGTGCGATGTACGGCCGTATGTTGTGACATAGGGGGCCGTACAAGCCTACATGGTACCATATTTGGGATAAAATGGACTTAGCTACTGGACGTTTTGGTTCCGAAGTACGGCCCACCTATGGTCGTATGTGGCCCAATGTTGTCAAAGGTGCTTAAGCCCTGAAGCAAGCCTCAAAACATACTGGGTGCTTCGCTTCGCTTAATGTGAATTTCAGTGTCGTCATCAAAGTTCTACGACAATGAGCCTTTTTTGAAGAGACGACACTAAACAATTGATATTTCACTTTATCATTATTTCTTTTTCAATTTCTTTGTTCATATATTTGTCATGCATGCTTATAATCATTAGTATCAGACTAAACATATACTCCCTCCATCCCATTTTATATGAGTTACTTTGACTTGGCATAGACTTTAAGAAAGAAAGGAAGACTTTTGAAACTTGTGGTCTAAAATGAGTCTTAGATATTTGTGGTTGTAAATCATTTCATTGACGGTAAAATGGGCATTTTAAAGTTAAATTGTTACTAAATGTAGAAATGTGTCATTCTTTTTGGGAATGACTAAAAAGGAAAGTGAGTCATATAAAGTGGGACAAAGGGAGTATATTTGTATTTTTTTATCTCTTTGTGCCTTTTTTCATTAAATCCCATGTTTTATTTGCGCTTAAAGCCCCAACGGACCTTTGAGCTTTTTTCTTTTGATAACACTGATGTGGCCATGTACGAGTGGTAAGCAGCCCATGTAAATACGCGAAATCCAAAATTGTAATTCATTTTCTTTCACTCCACTCGTCTTCAACAGCTCTGAAACCCCTCTCCACACATCCTAAGACTAGGTAAGTGATTTCTAAGACTTCCTAATGTTATTCCTTTGATTATTTCATGATTCTAGCACCGAATCTTCTTCGGATTCTAGCAAGATCTAGGGTTTCCATCCAAGGGTTAATCAAGTGAAGATTTTTACAGGGGTGTATTCTTCAAAGGTAAAAATGTTCTTCCTACTCTCATGCATTAGTATATTCTCTCTTCTTGAGTCTCTTTTCGAGGTTGAGATTCATGGACCGTGCTCGGAAGCCATGAGTCCAAATTTATGACCATTGCATGTGGGGGCTGTTTGAAGGTTGGAGGTGTTTGAGGTTGTTTGGTTGACCTCGTAGAAGGCCCATTGTTGTTAGCTAAAGAGAGGGTTGGTGTTTAGGACATCCTGTTATTATGACGTTTCAGAGCTCAACGCTCACCGGCTAGTTGGTAAATTTCCCATATGACTCGGGCTTAATGTCTAGGTAGTTAATATGAATTCCATTATTGTTAATCCTTGTAGATTAAAGTCTTAAAGGCAAGTTGTGCATCGTAATGATTATACAATCGGGAATAGAGGTATGTAAGACTAAACCCTTTCCTTCCGGTTATGACATGATCTTTCTTTCAATGTTTTCTCCTCTCCCATAAGCTTATGAATCCCCTAACTTAAGTATGCTATGAGTACTTTGTGTGATGAATCTTCCATGTACATGTATGTCTTTGTTGTTACATCCATTACTTTATAACTGTCATATCTCCATGCCAAGTTCATATGCTCCTCGTATGGATACATCTAATGTCATAAATGTTCTAAATGGTATCTCTCTACCCTATGTTGTTCAGACTCTTCAAAAATGTCAAAGGGTGCGTGTCAGATTCTTTAAAAGTAGTGTAATTTTGGAGAATCCGACATGGGTGCAGCTGATAACACTCAAAGTACCACTCCAATTTAGAAGCGTAAGCGATCGTTGTCAAATATAGGACCCAACAAAGGTTGGGGTCGATCCCACAGAGAATATGGTGAAAGTTAAGTCTTTAGTGAATCAGTTGACTAATGGTCAATAGTTTCCGGTAAATAAAGGGGGGGGGGTTTGTGTGAACAATGTGTAAACAAAACGAACAATAATGTATGACAAATAATCAGTAGGAGAATGAGCTAGTGAAGTGTTTACCATGGCATTGGTAACGATGTCGATCCCAAGCTTAACCGGGTTCTTTCTAGATGCGTGTCACGATGTGATTGAATTAATGGTATCGTCTAAATGTTTCTCAACCAAATAGACGAATTTACTTTTCAATTCTCTCGAACTTGAAAAGGTGTGCTTTTAGATTTCAATCCTAAACATCAAGTAGATTAATCTAGTTACAGCATTAATCATAACACGAGAGTTGGTATTCTCGAATCCTCGTCGTTAATCAAGTTTCCCGGTTTTAATCTCTTTACTCAAGCAAATTTAAACCTAGGCATGTTCTAATGTTTGCAACCACTAGAAAATGTTAAATAATGAATGATTAACAACGTGACAACATATGTATTGAACCCGTCGCTACCCGGAATCTATATCGCTACTTTAGCCATGGCTCCCACAACCCTAGTTGTGGGAGTTTTAGTTACTCATGCTTATAGAAGAATAAAAGAAAGTCATATTCATAATAAAGAAAAGAGATCCTTACAATGTAGTGAGAACAATCTTTAATTATTCCAAGAACAAGAAAAACAAGATCCCAAGAACAAATCAAGAACAAGATTGAGGAGGAAGAAAACGTGTATTGCGTGTTTTCCTCTCTCAAAACTTGACTTTAAACTCCTAAAATTATTGGGTAATGTATGTAAAAAGCTTGGTAATTAAAATAAACCTAACATAGGGTATTTATAGTAGTCTAGGAAATAAATCCCAAAAATGCTCGGATTCCGCGTAACCGACTGCCTGAGTGTGACGGCCTGGCTAACGGACCGTCACTGGCTTGACGGACCGTCGCCTGGACCATCACCCTTGGGCAGTCCACTGCCTTCACTTGACGGTCACTGTGATGGACCGTCACATGTGTGACGGGCCGTCACTCAGGCCGTCACTCTTATCCAGAATGCTCTTTTTCTCGTATTTCCTTTCGTTTCCATGTTTGTCTCCATTTCCTGAAAATACACCATAAACACATCAAAAACGACGACGGTTGCTTGAAAACGTATGATTGTTCTTAGTTAAAAGGAGTCGAAAGTGCCATAAAATGGTGGCACATCAACACCCTCAACTTAGACATTCGCTTGTCCTCAAGCAACATAACATAAAAAGAAAAACACACGACGACTCAACTAAGAAAACAAACTCGTGTCTCTAGCAACTAATGGTCATTCAACATCTTATTCAATTTTTAATTAAGCTCCCTCGTAGCACACAAATGTATGAAACACTAACTTGCAAGGATCCAAAACATGTCATTCCGATATGATAGAACATTATGCATACACACGCATAACTATCCTAACAATCAATAGGCAATACAGAAATCTTGGTTCCCTCACCACAAAGAAATCCCACACACAAGATTTGGGACTAGGTAAGCGCTCACACTCACAAATGATTATAAACAATGCACATGCGATACCATAGGCTTGCCCTTACTATTCTATTTCAGTTCTTCAGAAAGCCGCTCAGGATCACTACAGGACTTGTTTAAGCTTGTAATGAGGCTTCAGGTGCAGGTAGGATGCATTTAGGGGTTAGTGACTAAGCCCTCCTTGGAACCACCGACGTCTTATTACCACATAACTTTTTGTCCATCCTTATTCACCTTTTTATTTCCTTCTCTCTAGCTGCAGGTGCGACCTCTTTATTTTGACCATTCTTTTTATTACTTTATTGATCTTTTTCATCTCTCTTTATTTTTCTTTTCTTTTCTTAGGCACACACCCGAATTTTCATTCTATTCCCAACCAATCTTCTTCATCCTCTTTTTCTTATCATTCACCTCTGTAGTAGCCACCCTCAACTTAGGCTGATTGCCTGCGTTGAGGTGCACAATGTTCAAGGGAGGACCAGGGCCAAAACAGGGTTTACCTCTATAGTAGCCACCCTCAACTTAGGCTGATTGCCTGAGTTGAGGTGCACGATGTCCAAGAAAGGACCAGGGCCAAAATAGGGATTCAAAGTTAAACAAGAACGGTGACAGGTTATTGAAAGAACAAGGTTAATTATGGCTCAAACAGGGATCAAAAAGGGATTATTTGCATTTGGACGGTCTTATAGGTTAAGTGGACTGCATACAAAAAGGGCCTGTGATCCTTTCCTAAGCAACCAAACTTAGAACTTAACAAAATAGACCGGGCAAGTTCTAGATGCATGCACAAAGTAAGAATTTATAACAATAATCTCACACACTCTTGGCACCAAGAAACTATACCGCTACCAACTATCAATCAACCGCT
This sequence comes from Jaltomata sinuosa, assembly GCA_003996215.1. Classification (NCBI taxonomy): domain Eukaryota; kingdom Viridiplantae; phylum Streptophyta; class Magnoliopsida; order Solanales; family Solanaceae; genus Jaltomata; species Jaltomata sinuosa. The sequence continues at coordinate 64,058 of QJPP01004476.1, forward strand.
CGACTTAAGCATACTTATTCTAATCATAATCACACAATGACATACAAGGATCCAGAGAGTCAATCATTTCAACACAAGTACAAAACCAGAAAATTTTTAAAGGAGCCTCGTTTTAGTCAAGAAAATGCCATGATGCTTTGCTCTAGACACAAGAAAACAACTAACAAAATTTAAAATAACAACCTAAATATGTCGGTTCTACAAGATAGCACACCGGAGGGGAAAGAAACACGGCAACAAAAACACTCGGTGGTGACTCACAGGTTTCCCCACACCCTCAACTTAGACTCATGCATTGTCCCCAATGCATCCATATAAAAGCTAAAAACTGTGAGAGAAAGGAATACCTGTGAAGTCGATATGACTCAGATTCTTGAATGATGTTGGAGACCGCCAGGGTCTCCAAAATAGGAGAAATCAATGGAGTGTGTGCACGCGACAACCTCATGTTGCGTTCCAGCTTCTTCTTTCATTGGCTCCGCAGCCAGTCGCGACAACTTCTTTGCTCTTTCTTTGCAGATTCTCTTGCGGTGTTTTCGTTTCTTTGATCTATTTTCACCGCCTTCCTCTACATGTTTCCCTTCTCGCACCATCCTTCTCACAACACCTAGAGTCTCGACCAAACCCTTCTCCTTGAGATGTACATCCGTAGGAGCTTCCTCAATAACATTGACGACCGCGACCACCCTCATGTCACTTGGTTGCTTCATCAATTTAGACACATCGAACTTGACAGCTTCATTGTTTAGTCTGAAGGTCAGTTCATTTCTTTCCATGTCAACCAACACTCTTGCCGTGGCTAGCAATGGTCGTCCAAAGATTATGGGAACTTTGAAATCCACTTCGCAATCCAAGATCACAAAGTCAGCTGGGAAGATAAGCTAATCGATCTTTACTAGCATATCAGACAATATTCCCACGGGCCGCTTTACCGAACGGTCAGCCATCAACACTCTCATGGACGTTGGTTTAGGAGCTCCCAAACCCAATTGTTTATAGACTGCTAGCGGCATCAGGTTGATGCTAGCACCAAGATCACACAAGGCTCTTCCGAAACTGAGTTTCCCTATAGTACAGGGAACAGTAAACGCACCTGGATCTTCCTTTTTGTCTACTAACGACCTTGAGGAAATAGCACTGCAGTGGTGGAGGTTGTCTTCCGGTTCAAAACTTACCGACCTCTTCTTTGTAATCAAGTCCTTCATTAACTTGGCATAACTGGGCATTTGTTCAAGCGCTTCCACCAATGGGATGTTTATTGATATTTGCTTGAGCATGGTCAGAAAATTCAGGAACTTCCCATCTTCCGCTTTCTTCTTGAGGCGTTGTGGGAAAGGAGGTAGTGGTCGAGGCATCATAGTTGGATGTTTTTCAGCTTCCTTGGTTTTCTCCGCGGGCTTTTGCATAGCCTCCTCAACCTCCGTTTTGTCCGCGATCTCACCTTCTTGAGCCTGGATTACTGGATATGATTTTGGTAATATTTTGCCGCTCTTGTAGTGATCGCCATACAACTCGCGTCATTCCTCGGATGTGTGGTGTCGCTCGGCAAGGTACCTATCTTCCTTTGGTTCAGATATGCCGAGATTTGCCCTACTTGCTGCTCTAATTGCTTGATCGAAGTGGAATGCGCCTCCACTATTTGACTCATGGACGATAACTCAGTCCTTATCTCCTTTACCCCAGAGTCAGTCGATTCTACCTTCAGCAACATCTTCGCCATCATGTTCTCTAGCTTGGAAGTCCCTGCCTCGTTGCTAGCTTTATCCCGATTACCAGGTGGTACATACAACCCACCTCTATCGGTGTTATTCCTCCAGTTTCCTTGATCGCGATTGTAGCCAGTTTTCTCATAGTAGTTGTCCTTCTGATAGGTCCGACCTTGGTTTCCTTGGCCGTTGGCCTGGAAACCCCACAAGTAATTCGCCTCCTCAGTTTCCAACTCTGCTGCTCTACCTTGAGAACCCACAGCTTTTACCTTCTCCATACCTCCTTAGAACAAGTGCTTGGTCAGTAGGTCTAACTGTGTTTTCAGATGCGCCATGTCTTGGTCGCGCTCCTCGTCTTTTCTGCGCTTCTCAGCTGACATACCAACTGCATACGTGCTAGCTGCAACCTCGGAATCCCGTGTATGCCAGGCCCTGTTGGTTTTGGTGAGCCTGTCCAGAATAGCTGTGGCATCAGCAAAAGTGAGACCCATGAATGCACCACCTGCTGCATTGTCTAACGTTGGCTTGGTAGCCGAATTCAGTGCCCGGTAGAACGTCTGCATCAAAAAGTTATCGGTCAACTGATGGTTAGGGCATTGTGATATCTTCTTTTTAAATCGCAACCAGGTCTCGTGCAATGCTTCATGATGTTGCTGTCTGAAATTGCTAATCTCGTCCCTCAACTGTATCATCCGAGAGGGAGGAAAGAACCTTTCTAGGAAAGCTCCTCTCAACTCTCCCCAAGTTGCGATAGAGTCGGGGGTCAGCTCTGTCAACCACAATGCTGCCTCATCAGACAGAGACAACGGAAACAACCTAAGCCTGATCGTTGTCTGACTCACGCCCGGCAGTTCGAACGACTTGCAGATGCCCACAAAATTCATTAGATGCTGGTTTGGATCATCCCCAGCGGCACCTCGGAAGACCCCTCTCAAGTTCAACAGCTGGATCATCGTGCTAGTGATGTTGAACTTGGCTCCGGGCACTAGCGGTGGAAGAGCAATGGCGCCCGTAGCGCCAACTCCATCCAAGTCAATTTCCTCATCATTCAGCATAACATCGTCCTGCAAACCACCAGCATTCAGATTTTGTTGGGCCTGCAGTTCCGCAGCGAGCCTTGCTGCCTCTTGTTGTGCGGCCATATTTCGCCTTAACGTTCTAGCAAGCTCGGGGTCGTAAGGTAATGTTGATTCACCCGAGCGCCGGGTACTTGGCATGCACAACTCTGTACCCTGTCAAAACAAAAACAACAAATAAAAGTAAAATCAGGAAATATGACTAATAGTCAAATAAACACACCGGACTTAACAAACAACCGTATTCCCTGGCAGCGGCGCCAAAATCTGATAACGCTCAAAGTACCACTCCAATTTAGAAGCGTAAGCGATCGTTGTCAAATATAGAACCCAACAAAGGTTGGGGTCGATCCCACAGAGAATATGGTAAAAGTTAAGTCTTTAGTGAATCAGTTGACTAATGGTCAATAGTTTCCGGTAAATAAAGGGGGGGGGGGGTTTGTGTGAACAATGTGTAAACAAAACGAACAATAATGTATGAGTGAAAATCAAGATGAGAGAGAACTAGGGAAGTGTTCACCATGGCGATGGTAACAATGTCGATTCTAAGCTTAACCGGGTTCTTTCTATAGGTGTGTCACGTTGTGATTGAATTAATGGTATCATCTAAACGTTTCTCAACCAAATAGACGAATTTACTTTTCAATTCTCTCGAACTTGAAAAGGTGTGCTTTTAGATTTCAATCCTAAACATCAAGTAGATTAATCTAGTTATAGCATTAATCATAAGACGAGAGTTGGTAGTCTCGAATCCTCGTCGTTAATCAAGTTTTCTGGTTTTAATCTCTTTACTCAAGCAAATTAAACCTAGGCATGTTCTAATGTTTGCAACCACTAGAAAACATTAAATAATGAATGATTACCAACGTGACAACATATATATTGAATCCGTCGCTACCCGGAATCTATATCGCTACTTTAACCATGGCTCCCACAACCCTAGTTGTGGGAGGTTTAGTTACTCATGCTCGTAGAAGAATAAAAGAAAGTCATATTCATAAAAAAGAAAAGAGATCCTTACAATGTAGTGAGAACAATCTTTAATTATTCCAAGAACAAGAAAACAAGATCCCAAGAACAAATCAAGAACAAGATTGAGGAGGAAGAAAACGTGTATTGCGTGTTTTCCTCTCTCAAAACTCGACTTTAAACTCCTAAAATTATTGGGTAATGTATGTAAAAAGCTTGGTAATTAAAATAAACCTAACATAGGGTATTTATAGGAGTCTAGGAAACAAATCCCAAAAACGCTCGGATTCCGTGTAACCGACTGCCTGAGTGTGACGGCCTGGCTGACGGACCGTCACTGGCTTGACGGACCATCGCCTTGACCGTCACCCTTGGGCAGTCCACTGCCTTCACTTGACGGTCACTGTGACGGACCGTCACATGTGTGACGGGCCGTCACTCAGGCCGTCACTCTTATCCAGAATGCTCTTTTTCTCGTATTTCCTTCCGTTTCCATGTTTGTCTCCATTTCCTGAAAATACACCATAAACACATCAAAAACGACGATGGTTGCTTGAAAACGTACGATTGTTCTTAGTTAAAAGGAGTCGAAAGTGTCGTAAAATGGCGGCACATCAGCAGCATCGAAAGTCAAGAGTCTGCGCAACTTAGTCTCTACCTTAATTCTATGTCAATGAATAAGGAACGCTTACTGATCCCAAAAGAGGCTAATGTAATAAGACTCCAAGAATGGTAGCTCATATGATTGCCCACAATTATGGTACATTCGTTCAAAGCTCGAAGGACCGGACACGACGGATAGTATTCCATCCTTATGATACCCCCGTGCAAAGCAAGAAGGCCCCGATACGGCAGATAGTATTCCACTAATATGTCATGGTCGTGCCAAGCACGAAAGCCCGAAAGCCAGAATACAGCGGAAAGTATTCCATTATTCTGATATGCTTGTGCTGCGCACGAAATCCCGAATATAGCAGATAGTATCCCAGATCCTAAGGAGTCTAACAATTTCATCTCAAAGACTAAGGAAAGATAACAAAGATATGCATAATGAACCTTAATGATATCTCTCAATGATTTTATGTTATCAAATGTTACGTTTCATGTTCTTACCTCTACGAGCTTTATTATCTACCTTATGTATTTTTTCTGCCTTATCATACAAGTACTATTCCACATGTACTCACATCCCTTTTGTCGGAGGTGCTACATTTTAGATTTAACAATTCGGGTTCTGACGCTAAAGTTTGCGTATCCTTATTAGGCTTCCATTCTATAGTTCAGCTGCTTTAGTGAGCCCCTTACTTATCAGGGTTGATGTTTAGAGATCATATGATGTACTTAAGTGTTTTTGGGAATGTTGGAGCCCTGTCTGGACATTTTTTATGTTGATAGGATCTCTTAAAAGGTTTTAAAGACCCGTGTAAATATCTCATGTATGTTTTGGCTCACTCTTTATGACTACTTATGTTAATCTCATGGTTTGAAAACAAAGTTCCTTATTATGTATATAAGAAGTTCATTTATGAAAGTTATGCCTTATGTCTCACGATTTCTCTTTGTTTCATGTTTACTTCGTAGTACTCAATTCATGTCGAGTTGGTTAGCTCAGTCGAGTTAAGGCATCGGGTGCCGGTCCATCCCACCAAGGTTTGGGGAGTAGCATGTTCATTCCTTGTTTCCAAAATTTCAACAATATTAAGCTCAAGATACCATATAAACAAAGGAGCGAAACCCCATGTCTACATTCAAATCAGACATCTGTCAAATGAAGACCACTTAAAATTTCACTGGCGCAAGGACAATGAAACCCGAAAGCAAACAGAGGAGAATTTTTGCACATTTTGTGATCATGCAATGTTTATTTGCTTTGGTGATGGATGTTCTGATGCGACACATACAAGGGGAGGTGTATTGGTGCATGCTATTTTTTGATGACATTTTACTGATGGGTGAGACGCGTAGCGGAGTTAATGACAAACTGAAAGTATAGAGACAGACCCTAGAGTGTTAAGGTTTCTGGCTGAGCATAACTAAACAAGAGTACGTGGAGTACCAGTTCAGTGATGTGCCTCATGTAGCCAGCGTGAAACTGAGGTTGGATTCTCAAGTCATCCCCAAGAAAGGGAGTTTCAAGTACCTATTCCTATTATCAAAGGTAAGGGGGAGATCGATGAATCTGTCACACATTGCATTGGTGCGGGTGGTTTAATTGGAGGCTAGCATCCGGTGTCTTATGTGATAAAAAGGTTCCACTAAGACTTAAAGGTAAGCTCTACAGAGCAATATTTAGACCGGCTTTGTTGTATGGTCCAAAGTGTTGGTCAGTCAAGAACTCTAAGGTTCATAAGATGAAAGTTGCGGAAATGAGGATTTTAAGATGGATGTGTGGAATTACTAGGAGAGATATTGTCCAAAATGAAGATATTTGGGGCAAGGTGAAAGTGGCCTCCATGGCAAACAAGATGCTAAAGTCTAGGTTGAGATAGTTCGAGCATGTCAAGAGGAAATGCACAAACGCCCCAGTGAAGAGGTTGACGTAGAAGGGCCTGAAGAGAGATAAGGGTAGGCCAAAGAAGTATTGGAGAGAGGTGATCAGGACATAGCAAGCCTTCAGCATACCGAGGATATGACCCTTGATCGAAGGGTGTGGAGGTCGAGGATTCGAGTAGAAGGCTAGTAGTAAATAGTTTTGCGTCTGGTCTCTTCGGCTAGTAGTATTACTATTATTATGGGTATTTTTATTAGTTTACTATTTTTGTATTTTTATTATTTTTCTATTACTACTTGTTGTGTCTCTATTTTCTTATTATCCTGCTATGGCTTATGCATTCATAAATGTTGTGTTTTTGCTTTCTTTGAGTTTTAGGATCTTTCGGAAATAGCCTCTCTACCTGACAAGGTAGGGGTAGGGTCCCCATACACTCCATCCTGTCCAAACCTCACTTGTGGGAATATACTGGGTATGTTTTTGTTTTTGTGATGATGCAATGTCGCTGCACCTTGCACCATACCAGACATGTATATTCTCGACCCTTGGGCAGGAAATAGTGATGCACATAAGTGCAATCTCGTGGGAAGAAGTTATTCTAGGAGATAAATATCGAAGAAGATGATAGCTATTACAGGAAGAATTCGAGTACTAAGCTAAGAGATTATATAAGAATAAGAGAAAGATATTATTCATCAACATGTTCCCAATTCTACAATTACAAGTAGTATTTATACACAGAGAGAAACAGCTAGGCTAATTCTATAACTGCCGTGAACAGTACTAAGTAACTGTGAACAGTGCTAATAGTGTTAACTAACTCTGTGACTTTTACTATGTAACAACTTTCTTAACAGACTTATAACTTTTTCTGCCAGCTCATCCATTACTTTAGCTCATTATCTTTCCACTTAGCTTATTCGTGCACCAATACCCCCTAATTGAAGACCAACCTTGTCCTCAAGGCTGAAATGAAGGAAACCTGTGAGTTCACTGTCAATGCCAACCCACTTAACCAGCACCTGACCAACAACTTTGTTCCCCTTCTTGACCATTCTCCTCTCTAGAACAGACTCAGGGGTGGGACAATAAGGGCTAGACAAGTGTAGTACAGGGGGGTGATTAAGCACTGCAGGAACCTTATAACACTTCTTCAGCTGTGAGACATGAAAAGTATGGTGAATAAGAACATCTGCAGGAAGTAATAACTTGTAGGCCACTGCACCTATCCTTGCCACAATCAAATAAGGATCATAATACTTGGCTGCCAGCTTGTTAAATGGTCTAGATGCCACAAAAACCTATCTGTAAGGTTGCAATTTCAAGTACACCCAATCACCAATATCAAAGTTTCTATCAGATATGTTCTTGTTGGATAAGTCATTCATCCTTTGCTGAGCTCTAGACAAATGAAATTTGAGTAGAGTGATGACAACCTCCCTAGCCTCCAGGGATCTATCAACCATCTCAATGTGAGCCATACCAGCCAAGTAAGGGAGATGAAGTGGAGGTTTCTGACCATACAAAACTTTATATAGGGTGCATTTGAGAGCTGAGTGATGAGTGGTGTTATACCACCATTCAACAAGTGGTAAGAAGGTAGGTCACTCTAGGGGGTGATCTGAACAAAAACACTTGAGATAAGTTTCCAAGGTTCTATTCAACACCTCAGTTTGGCCATCAGTCTGAGGGTGGTATGCAGTAGAAATATGCAACTGGACACCTTGTAATGCAAAGAGCTATTGCCAAAAAGAACTTAAGAAAATAGGATCCCTATCACTCACCATAGTAGAGGGCATACCATGTAACTTGAACACATTGTCCAGGAAACTCTGAGAAATACTTTGAGCAGTGTATGGAAGTTGCAAGCAAATAAAATTACCATACGTGTTCAGCCTATCTACCAGTACCAATATAACATCCTTGCCCTTAGATTTAGGAAGACCCTCAATGAAATCCAAGCTAATGTCAGTCCATACCCCTTCAGGAATAGGTAGAAGTTGGAGAAGACCTGTATAAGCTGGTGCATCATACTTTTGCCTCTGACACACATCACACTTGTTAATAAAAGCTCTAATGTCCTTGACCATAGAGTGCCAATAAAAAAGATATTGCGATCTCTTATAAGTAGCATCCATACCAGAGTGGCCCCCTTGAGGAGTTGCATGCCAGAAATGGATGATATGTTTCCTTAACTGTGGATCAGACCCTACTACGAATCTTCCCTTCCACCTTAATTTAGAGTTCAGCCAAGTTAATTACTTAAAGGGATGCACATGTAGTTTGGTAATCAGTATCTGTAAAGCTGTGTAAGATTCCCAAGATTGCTTAATCTGATCAAGTAGTGTAGCATGGGGACTGAGTAATGACAAGGCCAAGAGTTCATCTCCTTGATTTCTTGATAAAGCATCACTAGCTTTATTATCCATCCCCTTCTTATATTTAATAGATAAATCAAAGGCCATTAGTTTAGAAATTCCATACACTTGGAACTCAGTGTGAATGTTCTGCTCAAGTAAGCACTTCAATGCTTTTTGGTCAGTTCTCACAATAAAGGGCCTTCTCAACAAGTAGTGAGACCATTTAGTTACAACAGAGACAAGTGCCAATAACTCCCTATCATACACACATATGGCTTGGTGTTTAGGAGCCAAAGACTTGCTAATGTAAGCAATTGGATGGCCTTGTTGCATCAAGACAACACCAATACCTTGGCCACTAGCATCAATTTCAATGATGAATGGCGCATCATAATTTGGCATATCAAAAATAGGAGCAGATACTAGTGCTTGCTTGAGTGTATTAAAAGATGTTGTAGCCTCTTCATTCCAGATAAAACCATCCTTATTCAATAGCTCATGTAAAGGCTTACAAATGTTTCCAAAACCCTTGATGAATCTTCTGTAAAAACTAGTAAAACCAAGAAAACCCCTCAGCTGCTTAATTGTAGTAGGTAGTTTCCAAGCTTGAACAACTGAAATTTTCTTAGGATCAGTAGCTACCCCTTTAGAACTGATGAAATGACCTAAGTATTCAACCTCAAGCACTCTAAAGGCACACTTAGATGCCTTAGCATACAACCTATGTTGCTTCATGAGTCCAAATACAGTTGACAAATGTTGCACATGAGTAGTCATATCCTTTCTGTAGATTAAGATATCATCAAAGAAAACTAGCACTGATTTCCTGAGTAAGGGCTTGAAAACAGAATTCATGAGGATCTGAAATGAAGATGGTGCATTAGTTAAGACAAAAGGCATAACTAAGAATTCATAATGACCTTCATGAGTCTTGAAAGCTGTCTTGTATATATCTGAATCTGCCATTCTCAACTTGTGATAACCAGCTCTAAGATCAATCTTAGAGAATACTTTAGCACCTCCTAACTCATCCAATAGGTCTTCAATAATTGGGTTAGGGAACTTGTCCTTCATAGTTAAGTGATTTAAATCCCTATAGTTAACACAAAGTCTCCAGCTACCATCTTTTTTCCCAACTAAGACTAGTGGTGAAGCATAAGGGCTAGTACAATGTTGAATCACCCCTTGTTCTAACATCTCCTGCACTAGCTTTTCAATAATGTCTTTCTTTACTCCAAGGTACCTGTAAGGCCTCTTACTAACAGGTGAAGCAGAGTCTACAAGTGGTATTCTGTCATCAAAGGACCCTCTATGTGGTGGTAATGTAGTAGGAATTTCAAAAATGGACTTATACTGTTCCATTAAGGAAGCTAACATAGTTGGAATATCAGTACCTTGAGCAGCATGGATACTGTTACATTGGAATTCTGTGGAAGTGATAAGTGATAGCATGAACAACTGAACCTGCTTCTCAGGATTCTTGTTTAGTGACTTAGCTTTAGTAGTCTTTAGCTGATTACTTGCTCCCCTTAGGACATGTTTCTTCCCCTTATAAATGAACTCAATGGTTCTGTTACTGAAGTCAAATAAGATTTTGCCTAGTGTGCTAAGCCATTGCACCCCTAACACAATGTCAACATTTCCCAATGGCAAGAGTAGGAAATCAGAAGAAAATATAGTACCTTGCAGTAACCACTGAAGGTTCTTGCACACAGATGCAGTTTGCACTGTTCTTCCATCAGCTACACTCACAGATTTTTCTATAATAGCTATAGCCTTGAACCCTAACTTCCTTGCCACCTCTTCATATATGAAATTGTGTGTGCTTCTTGTATCAATGAGAACCTGTAAAGGTTGTTTCTCATGATAGCCAGTGACTCTAATGGTTTGGTACCCACTCATACCAGTAAAAGCTTGTAAGGAGATGCTCATGCACTCCTCTGATTTCTCAGATTTTTGAGAGATCTAAAGTTGATCTACCTCTTGCTCCATCTCCTCCCCTACTTCTTAACTTACTTCTTCATTCATCTCCACTAAGAAGAGTTGCTTTTTCCCCTTGTAATTATGCCCATATACATACTTCTCATCACAAAAGAAGCATAATCCTTTTGCCCTCTTTTCAGCTATTTCAGCTGCCGATAGTAATTTCCTTCCATAATTGTTACCTTGAAATCTACTAGGCTGTGTACGTTGTTTCTAAAAGTGTTGATTTTGAAATTTAGGAAAACTTGGAGTTTGTAAAATGGGATTGTGATTTTTCCCAGAAGAACTGAGCTTGTGCTTCAAAGACATCTTCCTGCAATTTTGCAATCTTATAATCCTGCATTAATGTTCTTGGAGCTTGAATCCTTACTGACTAGTTCAATTCTGGTTTCAACCCCCCTAAGAAGCAACTTATGGCATTATCATTGGACAAATTCACCCATGTTAAGAGTCTGTCAAATTAAGCTTGATAATCCCTTACCTTACCAGTTTGTTGCAAATACTTGATAACCTCCATTGGGTCTTCAAACCCATCCCCAAATCTCTCATTCAAAGCTAGAACATACTCAGTCCAAGTGAGTTCTAAAGTTGAAGTCCTAGACTTCAAGTACGACCTATGCCAAGCAATTGCTTCACCATCCAAGTGGATGGAAGCTATTTTCACCCTTTGCTCGAATGGAATTTCATCTATGGAAAAACACTGATCCACCTTATACAGTCAGGTCCTTAAATCACACCCAAAAAATCTAGGAAAGTCTAATCTAGAGTACCTTGCGAAGGAATTGCCATGACCTCCCTGAAATTCCCTTTGATTGAATTGTCTGTGATCCCTAGAACTGTCACCCCCAACTGAGGATTCTGCTCTCACAGGGTCAATCTCCTTGTTCACCTGTCCACCATTACCCAGAGCTTGCTTAATCTCCATAAGCTCCTTATCAGTCTGAACATTGCAATCAGTAAAGCTGGCCATACCCTCCATGAGCTTCTGCAATTGTTCTTGAATCTGAGAAAGCTTGCCTTCAACTTCCTCCGAGGACCTATCTAGGTTTTAATCACGAACTACCATGGTTAATCAGCCGATAATCTATGGGCTCTGATACCAATTGATGCACACAAGTGAAATCTAGTGGGGAGAAGTTATTCTAGGAGATAAATCTCGAAGAAGATGATAGCTATTACAGGAAGAATTCGAGTACTAAGCTAAGAGATTATAGAAGAAGAAGAGAAAGATATTATTCATCAACATGTTCCCAATTCTACAATTACAAGTAGTATTTATACACAGAGAGAAAAAGTTAGGCTAATTTTATAACTACCGTGAACAGTACTAACTAACTACGAACAGTGCTAACAGTGTTAACTAACTCTGTGACATTTACTGGGTAACAACTTTCTTAACAGACTTATAACTGTTTCTGCCAGCTCATCCATTCCTTTAGCTCATTATCTTTCCACTTAGCTTATTCGTGCATCAAATAGAGTTAAAAGTTAGCAAAATTTTTACACTGATGTGTGACAACCCTTAACTCCAATAGAGACTCTAAAAGCATATTAAGACCTACGATTAAGAAGGGTTCAGTAAAGTCTACATGCATATAAAGGCAGTTGCTTTCGGACCACACAACTGTAACTAGCTGTTATTCCCAGGAGACATTTTTCATCTACCATTACTAATTACTTCAGAAAGGAAAAGGCATTCAGTAAAGCCAAGCAACAGACTATAAAGTGACCTGCAACAATAAGATCAAATTCAAAGCTCTACTAACTGAGCATATGTATAACAGGAACATAATTGTCGCTACCATTTCTTTTTTCACAGATACAATATGATCTTTACGGTGGGGCCAATAGGAGAAGAAAGAATCAAATTTCGAAGTCAGAAAACATAGCAAATTCTAAACAAAAATCATGTGCAAATTTCAAAAATTACCTCAACAAAATCCCTAAAACATTTCAGAATAACCACAAGAAAAAGCAACGAGTGCAGAGAAACCAGAGGGCTAGATTCGGAGCTTGTTGCTAAAGAAAGAAAAATGAGACGTCGTGTTCACCGTTGAGATAGATCATAAACTATTACTCTAATATCACATTTGGTCCCCCAAACTCTTCTCAGAGAAATACATACCCCTCGAAGCTTAAACTAGTCCATACGATCGCCCTCTCTCTCACTCGCGAACTAAAAAAATACAATGGCTTTTAAATTCTCTCATTTAAGTTTAATGCAAAGGGTGTGTAAAATGTTATGAAAAATAATTTATGAAGAAAATATTTTCTAGAAAAATAAGTTTTTTTTTGTGTGTTTGGTATGTAATTAAAAAATATTAGCATAAAAGCATCTATATCTATATATAATATAAAGGAGGATCATAAACAAGGTGATGTGACACCTCTATATGGCCTCCAATTACATTTATCTTTTTTCTATTGTAAAATTAAGAACAAGAAAAGCATATAAAGAAGAAGACAAGAATAATAATATAAGACAAGAGGAATAATATCGATAACTTTCTTTCTTTATTTCAAGTGTGTAAAACATCATCCTCAAAACCTCTATTTATAGTATTAAATTAAGGAACATCAAAGGGTGCAATAAACAAGACATTAATCTTTGAGGAGGTGGGGAAGACTATGGGGTAATGGATGGTCAATGAAGAGGTGGAGGTTACTACTCATAAAGGAGAATTATAGGTGTCTCCTCATCAAGGAGAATGGAGGTTAATATTAATCAAGGAAAAGTTATACCTAACAATTCTGGACATCCACAATTAAGATGATAATAGTATAATATAATTATTTACAACACTCCCACTTGAATGTTCATTTATAGATAATGTGTCTCGTTAACACTTAATTAGGAAAAATTCAATGGAAAAAAAATTATAGTGAAGGAAAGAGAGTACACATATCTTGTAATACGTATTGTTTGCTACCTCGTTAAAGACTTTACGAGTAAAACCCATTGGGATAAAACCTTTGCCAAGAAAAAAAGAGTGCAACGCGTATTTTACTCCCCCTAATGGAAATATCATTTAATATCTTGAAGACGATGGATCCCAATCGTGAATCTCAATTTATCAAATGTTGACGTTAGTAATGCTTTAGTGAACAGATCTGCTAAATTATCCACCAAGAGAATTTGTTAAACATCAATTTCACCTTTCTTCTCAAGATCCTGAGTAAAAAAGAATTTTAGTGAAATATGTTTTGTTCTATCTTATTTAATGTATCCTCCCTTCAGTTAAGATATACATGCAACATTGTCTTCATACAATGTAGTTGGAATATCCTTTTTAAAGGAAAACCACACAATTCCTAAATATGTTGAGTCATTAATCTCAACCAAACACACTCTCGACTTGCTTCATGGATGACTATTATTTCTACATAATTTAAAGTTGTGGCAGTTATTGTTTGCTTTATTGAACGCCAAGTTATAGATGTGCCTCCATATGAAAAAAAATAGCCTATCTGAGATCAAGCTTTATGTGAATTAGACAGATATCCTGCATCTGCATGACCAATCATTTCTGACTTAAATTTATTTGAATAAAATAATCTCATGTCAATGATTCCTCGAAGATATCTAAATATATGCTTGACACTATTCCAGTGTCTTCTTGTTGGGGAAGAGCTGAAACTTATCAATAAACTTACTGTAAAATAGATATCAAATCAGGTATTATTGGTAAGATACATTAGCGCCCCAATAACACTAAGATATGGAGTTTTATCACCAAGAAGTTCTTCATCATTTTCTTGAGGTCAAAATGAATCTTGGTTTAGGTCAAGCGATTTCACAACTATCGGGGTACTCAATGAATGTGATTTATCCATGTAAAATTACTTTAAAACCTTTTGAGTGTGTCACGATCTGAGGATACCCCCTGGATGCGACACAGTGCTTAGTGTCACAAGTGATCCCAAGCTAACCCATGGTATGACATATCTATACAAGTTCAATTTTTCTTTTAAACATGCACTGTGCGAAAGCTAAAAATAATTTAATAACTGAAATGGGAAGGACCCAAATATCTGAATATATGAAATATATAAATAGTATAGTGCTGACTGAAAATAACACTAACAACTGCTGAAATCTAGTCTGTCTGAAAGCCTCTAATTGAGATGAGTTGATGTGACATGCCCCCAGCTAACTCTAACAATCTAAAAATGGAAATAAGAAGACTGAAACGTAAAGCATGTCTATCGTCCTCGGACTATGAGGACTCGCCAATGGAGCTGCTGAGTACGGACCAGAAATTGAACTAAGCATGATCTGGATGCAGAGCGTATGAACCTACATCATGAAATGATATAGCAAAAAAGTATGTGTCAGTACTTTGAATGTACTGAGCATGCAGGATATGTACTAAGCTGAACAATATAGAACTGAACATGGAAACAAATATAATGAAATATAACTGAAAGTTGAGCTGAATGCAATAACCAAGTGCAAATCATGAATATAACATGCTGAACTGAATACTTGAAATACATACTGAATACATGGTCAATGCAATATGAATCTGACTGTGGAAGGTACTGTTAACTGACATACCCCTAGTTGAGCTAACTATGGGCCCAACCTGTAACCCTGGATGGAAGGGTGTTCATACCTTGCCAAGGGTACGAACAAGTTTGATGTGGATCCACTACTGATGTCCACAAGGGACAAGGATGATCAGCCTAGTCTAACAGCTGACTCCTTTAATACCTACGGTGGTGCCGTAGTTCTTAGACTTGGGGACTGCTACTAAAGGTGTTATCCTGAACTGATATATAAGCCTTTATCCCCTCGTTCACTTGGTACTAAGTCTACTCCTAACTGAATATAAGCAACAATGCACTGAAATAATGGATAGCTCAAAGTACTGATAATTAACTGAGAATGCAACATACATATACTGAAAAATATGGCACTCGAATTTTGACGCATGATTATCTGACTAATCTGCCTAGCAGGCATAATCTATGAAATGCTGGAATTAACACAAGCTAGGGTTTCTGGGTCTTATAAATAAAACTATGCTAATTCTCCAAGAACATGTAATTAGTACCATGGAAGCTATAACAACTTAATTATAATGAATCCCTAAGATTTAGGAACCCTAGGTCTGAACAGTACATGGAGAAACTAAAGAACTAACTAAAATCTAGGGACCTAATGTGTGAAAGGAACCCACTAGTGAAATCCCACATACCTGGTGAAGAAAACTACGCAGAAATCCTTGGATTCTTGGGGATAAACTTGATGAAGACCTCTGCTTATTCTTGAGGAAAAACTATCGCTTCTTTCTCTTCTTTTCTTCATAAATCTGATGGTTTTTAGGAGAATGAAAGTGTTTGGTAGTTTTTGACTAGTTAATTAGGCTTAGACGACGTAAAATGATATAGCTTAGGCCTTAAAAGAGAAAGGAAAAGTCTAGAATGTCCCTGGAAAATAATTAGAAAAACTATTGAAATTCGCGACGTGGTGATCTCGACTTGGTTCTATGGCTCGTGAAAAGTTCCATGGGTCGTCTAACCCTATCGTGGTTTCCTAGTCCTGAAAGTTGAGCTACTGCAATAAGCCCCACGAGTTGGGTTCACGACTCGTGGAAACTTCCACGGGTCATGGAATCCCACTCGTGGTTCCTGAGCTGAATTCTGTGGTCTCTGAAGATTGGTTCCACGGGTTGAGTTCACGACTCGTGTAAACCTCCACGGGTCATGGAACCCACTCATGGTTCCTGAGGACTTAGTGTTGGCTACTAGAACTGGTTCCACGAGTTGTGCTCATGACTCATGGAAACTTCTACGGGTCGTAAAACCCAATCGTAGTTCATGGGAGTCATCTGCTAGGAGGATTCCACGGACGAGTTCTACGGTCCGTGGAAACTTCTATGGTCCGTTGACTCAAGTCGTGGGATGAACTTCAGAGGAGCAATCCTATGATTTGTGTTCCACGAGTCTATTCCATGACTCGTGGACTGTTCCATGGCTCGTGGAAGTGACTCGTGGTTTTGCTGATAGTTGAATTTTTTTATTTCCTCTGGTTTTCTTAGCTAAGTCTGGGCTTGGAAGTTCTAGGTTGTTAAAATATCTCCCCCTTGGGATCATCCTTCCTCGAATGAAGACTAAACAAGCTGAGTTTGGAGGGAAATGAATGCAATCCCTACCCCTGAGTACTAAAAACTGATATCTAACCAAACTGTGTTCCATGAACATGCAAATATGCTGAAATGCAAGGATAACCGATGGAATGAGGTACTGAGATGGGACTAAATTACTCAAGTGTAAACAGAGAGATTGGAGAGGAACTATTACCTCCAGTTGAAACTGAATCAGAAGGAAAGAGGTGAGGGTACTTGGCCATCATTGTTGCTTCTGCTTCCCAAGTAGATCCCTCTATGGACTGGTTCCTCCACAACACCTTCACTAATGCGAATTCCTTATTTCTCAACCTACATACCTGAAGGTCAAGAATCTCAATTGGAACCTCCTCATAGGTGAGGCTATCCTTCACAGCCACACTCTCCAAAGGCACTATAGATGCTGGATCACCCACACACTTCTTCAACAAGGAAATGTGAAAGACTGGATGAACCGCTGCTAATTATGCTGGCAACTCTAAATCATAAGCCACATTACCAACCCTTTTTAGGTTTCTGTAAGGACATATATACCTGGGACTGAGCTTCCCTTTTTTGCCAAATCTCACACTTTCAGGAAAACACAATCATCTATCTGGAATTCTAAATCTCTTCTCCTAACATATGCATAGGACTTATGACGACTCTGAGTTGTCTTTAGCCTATCTCTGGTGAGCTAAACTTTCTCCATAGCCTCATGAACTAAGTCTGGCCCGATCAAGGATGCTTCACCTACTTTGAACCAACCAACCAGTGAACATCTACGCCTATAAAGTGCCTCATATGGGGCCATCTGAATACTGGAGTGAAAACTGTTATTGTAGGCGAACTCAATGAGAGGTAGGTGATCATCCCAACTACCTTTGAAATCGATCACACAAGCCCTCAACATGTCTTCTAAGGTCTGAATGGTACGCTCTGCCTGACCATCAATCTGCGGATGAAATGCTATGCTAAGATTAACCTGAGTACCAAGACCTTTCTAAAAAGACTTCTAGAAATGAGATGTAAACTGAGGACCCCTTTCTGAGATGATAGACAAAATAATCCCATGCAACCTGACTCTCTCACTGATGTAGATTCTGGCATAATCCTCCGTTGAATCTGTAGTCTTGACTTCCAAGAAGTGAGCTGACTTAGTGACTCTGTCCACTATCACCCAAATGGAGTTATGCAGTCTGCGAGTACGAGGTAAACCCGTAATGAAATCCATGTTGACCACTTCCTACTTCCAAATAGGAATACTAATCTCCAGAGTCATACCTCCTGGTTTATGATGCTCTACCTTAACCTACTAACAGGTGGGACACTTAGCCATAAAATCTGCGATGTCCCTCTTCATGTTGTTTCACCAATAGACTTCCTGTAGATCACGGTACATCTTAGTGGCACCCAGATGAATAGAATATCTATAATTATGGGCTTCTGTATCTGCTGCCTCAACTCACCCACCTTAAGAACACATAGGCGACCCTGATAACGAAGCAAAACATCTTCCCCTTGGTAGAAAACCTTAACTCTCTGCTGATGGACTATACTTTTTAGCTGAAGCAATATGGGATCACTATCCTGTTTCTCTTTAACCTCCGCTACCAAAGAAGATTTTGATCCATTCTGGACTATCACACCACCCTCTGACGTGTCCATAAGGCAAACTCCTAAGCGAGCAAGCCGATGAACATCTCTGGCTGATTCTTTCTTCTCTTTCTCAACATGTGACACGCTACCCATAGACAGTCTACTGAGATCATCAGCCACTATATTGGCCTTACCTGGATGGTAGAGCATATTCATATCATAATCTTTGAGGAACTCAAGCCATCTCCTTTGGCGAAGATTCAACTCTTTCTGTGTGAACACATACTGAAGGCTCTTATGATCTGTGAACACATCAACATGAACACCATACAAGTAGTGTCTCCAAATCTTTAGGGCAAACACAACTACTGTAAGCTCTAGGTCATGAGTCGGGTAGTTCTTCTCATGGACCTTAAGCTGTCTGGAAGCATAAGCTATGAACTTACCCTGCTGCATCAAATCACAACCTAGGCCGACCCTGGATGTATCATAATAAACCACATAACCATCTGAACCCTCTAGTAGAGTCAAGACAGGAGTTGTAGTCAACCTGGTCTGCAGTTCTAAGAAGCATTTCTCACACTCATCTTACCACTGAAACTTGACCTTGTTCTGAGTCAACTTGGTCAATGGGGCAGCTATGGATGAAAATCCTTCAACAAACCTCCTGTAGTAGCCGGCCAAACCCAAGAAGCTTCTAATATCAGTCAGATAAGTGGGTCTGGGCCAGTTCTTTACTGCCTCAATTTTCAGAGAATCCACTAGGATCCCTTTGCTGGATACCACATGATCAAGGAAAGCGACAGACTACAACCAGAATTCACATTTGCTGAACTTAGCGAATAGCTGGCGATCTTTGAGAGTTTCCAGGACAACCCTCAGATTAGTCAAATGCTCTTCCTTATTTTGAGAATAAACGAGGATATCATCAATAAAAATGAGCCAGAAAGGAAGAGAGATTGCTATTGTTGTTAGCAGTTACAGCGTAGACAGAGATAAAAGCGTAAGAAGCCCAAGAACCTTTTGGACGCCTTTAGGTCTTCTAACCCGGATCAAATTGAACTTCGAACAATCGTAACTTTAAAGTGAAAGAATCTGACTTCAATCATATTGGCTTTCAACTCCCAATTCTACCTAAGAATTAAATCAATTAGACATCCACAGAAGTCAGACTGAGGAAATAGTTGCAGCTCTTTCTGGAGATTGGCTTTCGACTCCTATTTCCAGGATATGTTTGGATGGGACTCCACCCACTGTAAAGGTAACTCAAGCAGAAGAACTGTGATTCACACAAGCGAAAAAACTACTTTTCGAAACCTTATCTAAAAAGCCAATCTTACTGCTTGAACACCCTGTTCATTAAATCCATGAAAGCTGTAGGAGCATTGGTTAGTCTGGAAGACATGACTATAAATTCATAGTGACCATACTGAGTCCTAAAGACTGTCTTTTGGATGTCACATCCTTGTCTCTAAGCTGATGATAGCCGGATCTGAGGTCTATCTTATAAAAGCAACTAGCACCCTGAAGTTGGTCGAACAAGTCATCAATCCTGGGGATGGTATTTTTATTCTTGATTGTGACCTTGTTCAACTGACGGTAGTCAATGCACATCCTAAGAGAACCATATTTCTTATGCATAAACAACACTAGAGCACCCCATTTAGAGATGCTGGGTCTGATGAAGCCCTTATCTAGAAGGTCTTTTAGTTGTTCTTTCAATTCCATAAGCTTAGCTGGAGCCATTATGTAAGGAGGAATTGAAATAGGCTGGGTATCTGGAAGGAGATCTGTTTCAAAGTTGATTTCCCTTTTGGGAGGAACTCCGAGAAGATCTTCTGGGAACACTTCTGGGAACTCACTTACTACTGGAACTGACTCAAGAGTTAGCGTTTCGGAGTTTGAATCCTTAACCCCAAACAAGATGATAGATATATCCCTTAGAAATCATTTTTCTGGCCTTAAGGTAGGAGATGAAATGACCTACATGCACTGAGTTATTTCCCTTCCATTCCAAGACTGGCTCGCTTGGAAACTAAAACCAAACAATCCTAGTTCTACAATCAACTGAGGCATAACATGAATGTAACCAATCCATGCCTAGAATGATATCAAAATCTACCATTTCTAACTCTACAAGGTCTGTTGAGGTGACTTTATGGGAAACTGTGATAGGGCAATTTCTGTATACCCATCTGGCTATAACTGGGTCACCAACTGGAGTAGAGACTGAGAAGGGTTCTGGGAGGGTTTTTGGACTGACACCGAAGTTAACGGCTATAGATGGAGTTATAAAGAAAAGTGTATCCCCTTGATCTAACAATGCATATATATCAGTATTAAAGACTCGCAACATACCCGTGACCACATTAGGAGAATCCTTCTGGTCCTTTCGAGCTTGAAGAGCATATAACATGTTCTAGCGCTGACCACTACCTATTCAAGATGAGGCACCCTGCTGAGTGGGGTGACCTGTTGTAGCTGTTGTAGAACCAGTCTGAGTCTGTGGGTGAACATTCTTACCCTTTTGAGAAGCTGTTGGAAAATCCCTTATCATGTGGCCTGGCTAACCACACCCAAGGCAATTTCAACTACCTGTCATGCACTCACCTTTGTGGTTTCTACCACACTTCTTACAAACTGGATTAGTGCGCCCACTATTAACCGTACCTTAGGACTTAGAGCCAGATGCTCTATCCCATCGATCCTTCTTGAACTTAGGTACTAGGGCACTAGCAGAAGATGGAGCTGGAGCTAAATTATTCTGATAAAACCGAGAGTGGTTGCCACCCTCCAACCTCTGCTAAGAGTAGCTAAAGTCACCTGTCCTAGCCCTCTTAGTATCTCCTCCCCTTTCCTTGATTTTCTCCTCCTCGATCTACTAGGCATAAGTAACCAATCAGGAGAAGTCCATCTTCTTAATCAACATAGTAGTCTTACACTCCTTGACTATATCATTCGACACACCAGATACAAACTTGCTCATACGAGCTCTGGAGTCAGCTACTATCACTGGAGCATACTTGGATAGCTGAGTGAACTTGAGAGCGTAGTCCTTCACGCTCATGTCATTCTGCTTCAGATTAATGAATTCCTGAACCTTGGCTTCCCTGAGCTCTAGTGGGAATAACCAGTCCAGAAAATCTATCTTGAAAAGATTCCAAGTCACTGGTCCTGCATTAGCACAACGTGATTCCTTCCATTACTGGTACCAAGTGTAGGCCACTCCCTTCAACTGATAGGTGACCAAATCTGCACCCTCGACTGGAGAGACAACCATAATGTCTGTCACCTTCTGAATATCATCTAAGAACTCTTGGGGATCCTCTTCTGACTTGGACCCATGAAACTCTGGAGGGTTCATCCGTGTGAAATCTCGGATCCTGGCTGCAACAGTGTTGATCTGAGGTAGAGCTGGTGTCGCAGCCTGCTAATTTTCTTGGGAGGTCATGGCCTGAGCAAGCACTTGAAAAGCAGCCCTGAATTTGGCATGCGTGACTTGCTCATTCAATGGATCTGCTGGCTGATTCCTAGCGTTAGCTCTTCTGGGAGGCATTTTTCAAAACTGCGAAGAGCATGAGTTAGAATAGAAGGATATTAAGTAGAGTTTATATTCTATTGCATGAGCTGGAAAAAAAGGGAAGTTGTTCCTAATGACATCTCATATCTCCTCCCCCATAAGTGTGGCGCGCTTTACACTCATGAAGAAGGCTCTACTTGACGCGTCTTTCAGATATCCTAGGACTCTTAAACTTGATGGTCTGATACCAAGTTTGTCATGCCCCGAGACTAACCCCTGGATGCGACACGGTGCTTAGTGTCACAAGTGACCCCAAGCTAACCTATGGCATGGCATATCTATACAAGTTCAATTTTTCTTTTAAACATGCGCTATGTGGAAGCTAAAAACAATTTAATAACTTAAATAGGAAGGACCCAAATATCTGAATATATGAAATATATAAATAGTATATTGTTGACTAAGAACAACACTAACAACTGTTGAAATCTAGTCGATGTATGAAAGCCTCTAACTGAGATGAGTTGTTGGGACATGCCCTAGCTAACTCTAACAATCTGAAAATGAAAATAAGAAGACTGAAAAGTAAAGTATGTCTATAATCCTCGGACTGTGAGGACTCACTAATGGAGCTGCTGAGTACGGACCAGAAATGAAACTAAGCCTTGTCTGGAAGCTGAGCGTCTGAACCTACATCATGAAATAATGTAACACAAAAGTATGCGTCAGTACTTTGAATGTATTGAGCATCCAGGATATGTACTAAGCTGGACAATATAAAACTGAACATGGAGATAGATATAATGAAATATAACTGAAAGATGAGCTGAATGCAATGACCAAGTACAAATCATGAATATAACATGATGAACTGAATACTTGAAATAAATACTGAATACATGGTCAATGCAACATGAATCTTATTGCGGGAGGTACTGTTAACCGACATACCCCAAGTTGAGCTAACTATGGGCCCAACATGTAACCTTGGATGGAAGGGTGTTCATACCTTGCCAAGGGTACGAACAAGTCTGACATGGATCCACTACTGATGTCCACAAGGGACAAGGATGAGCATCCTAGTCTGATAGCTTACTCATTTAATACCTACGGTGGTGCCGTAGTTCTGTGACTTGGGGACTGCTGCTAAAGGTCTTAGCCTAAACTGACATCTAAGCCTTCATCCCCTTATCCGCTCAGTACTAAGTCTACTCCAAACTGAATATAAGCAACAATGCACTGAAATAATGGATAGCTCAAAGTACTGATAATTAACTGAGAATGCAACATACATATACTGAAAAATATGGCATTCGAATTCTGACGCATGATTGTCTGACTAATCTGCCTAGAAAGCATAATCTATGAAAAGTTGGAATTAACACAAGATAGGGTTTCTGGGTCTTATACATGAAACTAGGCTAATTCTCCAAGAACATGTAATTAGTACCATGGAATCTATAACAACTTAATTACAATGAATCCCTAAGATTTAGGAACCCTAGGTCTGAACAGTACATAGAGAAACTGAAGAATTGACTGAAATCTAGGGACCTAATGGGTGAAAGGAACCCACTAGTGAAATCCCACATACTTGGTGAAGAAAACTATGGAGAAATCCTTGGATTCTTGGGTCTAAACTTGATGAAGACCTCTGCTTGTTCTTGAGGAAAAACTATCGTTTCTTTCTCTTTCTTTTCTTCATAAGTCTGATGGTTTTTAGGAGAATGAAAGTGTTTTTTAGTTTTTGACTAGTTAATTAGGCTTAGACGACGTAAAACGACATAGCTTAGGCCTTAAAAGAGAAAGGAAAAGTCTAGAATATCTTTGGAAAATAATTAGAAAAACTGTTGAAATTCGCGACTTAGGGATCCCGACTTGGTTCTATGGCTCGTGGAACGTTGCATGGGTTGTGGAACCCTGTCGTGTTTTCCTAGTCCTGAAAGTTGAGCTACTGGAATAAGCCTCACGAGTTGGGTTCACGACTCGTGGAAACTTCCATGGGTCGTGAAATCCTACTCGTGGTTTCTGAGCTGAATTCTTTGGTCTCTGAAGATTGGTTCCACGGGTTGGGTTCACGACTCGTGTAAACCTCCATGGGTCATGGAACCCAATCGTGGTTCCTGAGGACTTAGTGCTGTCTACTGGAACTGGTTCCACGAGTTGGGCTCATGACTCGTGGAAACTTCCACGGGTCGTGAAACCCAATCGTGGTTCGTGGGAGTCATCTGCTAGGAGGATTCCATGGACGAGTTCTATAGTCCGTGGAAACTTCTATGGTCCATTCACTCAAGTCGTGGGATGAACTTCAGAGGAGCAGTCCTCTGATTTGTGTTCCATGAGTCCAGTCCATGACTCGTGGACAGTTTCACGGCTCATGGAAGTGACTCGTGGTTCTGCTGACAGTTGAAATTTTTTATTTCCTCTGGTTTTCTAAGCTAAGTCTGGGCTTGGAAGTTCTGTGGTGTTACAGAGTGTATGTTGATTGATGGACAAATATTCTATTTGTCAGAATCTCAATCTGTAGAGCAAGACAAAAAAAAATTCTACAAAGATATTTCATCTCAAATTCTTTCTTCAAACACTCAACAACTTTTGAAAGCTCTTTAGGAGATCCAATGATGTTCAAGTCATCAACATACACAATTATTATAGTAAATTTAGATTCAGTCTTTCTTATAGAAACACAAGGTCAAATAGGGTCATTTTGTACCTTTTCTTTAGTAAATATTCGCTAAGACGATTGCACTACATCTGCCCTGATTGTTTCAATATGTATAAGAATTTCTGAAGCTTTATTAAACAAGTTTCTTGCAAAATTTTATATGTTTCAGACACTTTAAAGGCTTCGAAATTTTTTATAAAAATATAATTGTCAATTAGCCATGCAAATAGGCTATGACAACATCCATTAGACATATTTCAAGCTTTTCATGAACTGGCAGACTTATTATATACCTGAAGGTAATTGCATTCACCATAAGAGAATATGTCTCCACATAATCAATGACAGGCCTTTGCAAAAATCTTTGTGCCACAAGTTGTGCTTTATATCTTATAACTTCACATTTTTCATTTTGTTTTTGCAGAAAAACTCATTTGTACTCCACTGGCTTGATATATTCAGGTGTTCGGACTATTGATCCGAAAACTTCATATTTTTAGGTGAAGCCAACTCTGCTTGAATTACATCTTTTTATTTTGGCCAATTATTTCACTGTCTACATTCTTCGATAGATTTTGATTCAAAATCCTCATCTTATTGCATTATTTTAACATCAATATTATAAGAAAAAATATTTTTAATCACAATATTGTTTTGATTCCACCTTTTTCTCGTCGCAGCATAACTTATTGAGATTTCTTCATTCTTATTCAGATATTTGAACCTCCTCAGTGGTGTTATCATTTGTTGTGTCTTGAGGCTCTTCTTGAGTAATTATCACCATATCATGATCATTCTGATCATTTGTTCCTTTTCTTTTTCGAGGATTTTTATCGTTCGAACTAATTGACCTACCATATTTTAAATGTGGCCTAGAGTCATTTGTGTTTAAAATTTATTCTACCAGAACATCAACTCAAACTGGAATATTTGTAGCTGAAATATAAGATTTAGTAACCCTTGGAAGGTTAATAAATGCATCTAGCAGTTGATTTATAATATTTTACAAATAAATCGTCTTTTGACCTCTTGCTTACATTGATTTGTTCTAGGATCAAAATGAGATAGGGATAATAAATTTCAATCTATCTTTTTTTTTTCAACTGCTTATGTTCTCTCTCTAATGTTGGGTATACTGATTCATCAAAATGACAATCAACAAATCTTGTCGTAAATAAATTTTCAATGATAGGTTCTAAATATTTTATAAAGGAAGGAGATTCATATTCAACATATACCCCCAATCTTCTTTGGGGATCCATCTTCATGCGTTGTGGTGGAGCAATTAGAATATATACCATAAACTCAGATATTTTAAGATGGGAAATATTTGACTTTTGCCCAAAAGCCAACTCTAATGGGGAGAATTCATGATAGTTGATTGGTCTTATGTGCACAAGTATTGCTGCATGCAAAACAGCATGTCCCCATATTGAAACATATAACTTTGTCCTCATTAGCAATGGTCTAGCTATCAAATGTAGGCGTTTAATCAGTGATTCTACTACACCATTTTGAATATGAACATGAGCAATCAGATGCTCAATTTCTATTCTAGTGGACATGCAATAATTATTAAAGGTTTGAGATGTAAACTCACCAGCATTATCAAGACAAATTATCTTTATTCTATAATCTAAAAATTGTGCTCTTAACCTTATTATTTGACCCAATAATCTCACAAAAGCCATATTGAGAGTTGATAATAAGTACACATATGACCATCTTTTAGATGCATCTATCAAGACAATAGCAACAACAACAACATAGCCAGTATATTTCCACAAAGTGGAGTCTGAGAAGGGTAGAGTGTATGCAGTCTGTATCACTATCTCAAAAGTGAGGTAGAGAGGTTGTTTTCGATAGACTCATGGCTCAAGACACAAACAATCTAGAAAAAGGGCATAATATAAGATCAAAAAGTAATAGACAATATAAAAATAATAAATAGTAACAGAAATAAGATTACCACAAAATGCTACTGTACTCGATCTTACAGCAACAAAAATATCACCAAAACTGCAAAGTAAGACACTACCAACGTAGCTCTACGACTACTAATATGGATCATAAATATCAAGACCATATAATATTTAAATAGTCCACATGAAGGGTGAATTGGCCTAGAAATATTATTCTGTATACATTCCAAAAATGCAAAAAATTCAATCTCAACCTTAGTTGCTGATGATTTAATAACCAACTTTCCTTGAGAACAAGCAGCACAAGAGAATTCCTTTAATTAAAAAATTTTCTGATTGTGAATTCTCAATAATTTTGCGCATCATGTTAAAATTGGGATGGGCCAACCGGTCATGTCAAATGATAAAATCATTAGGATCAGTAAATTTTTTATTTACTGTGGCATATGACTCAACCATACAAATACTTATATGATATAATTCAGAAGAAAGTGCAAATGGTTTTTCAAGCACAAACTTTTTTCCCATTTTTATTGTAGTAATATAATGGTATTTAACCTTTCGTTCATTGACAGTCTCAACATAATAGCCATTTTGGCAAATCACCTTGAAACATAACAAGTTTCTTTGAGACTTACTACAATATAGTGCATTGTTAATAAACAATATTATTTTCCCCAGGTAGTAGTAAGGCCGCTCTTCCAGAGTCCTCAATTAACTTTGTGCTACCATATATTGTATTAACATATATTTTTTTCATAATCAAATTAGAGCAATATTTTTTCTCTTAATATAATGTGAATAGTAACATTATCCAAAAGGCACATATCTCCATTATTCATCTTGAATCCATTTGAAAATTAAAAAAACATTATTTATCTTAATAAAAATAAAAATACATCATAAGAAATGTGAAACAACATTGCAAGAAAACATAAGTATATTTTTTTTGAAAAGTAAAGCAACATAAGAAAAAACTTAAACACTAAAAACACATAAAAGCAACAACATAATTAATTTCTCCAATAAAATGATCAAACTTTAATTTTGATCTCCAAAAAAGTCTTCAACTTCCAAATAAAAAATATCATCAAGGCCATCAAAATCATCATTTTTTAAAATCAAATTTACTGAGCCGACTCAACAAGATTAAGGGAGTAAAGCCAAACTTTAGAGAGAGACCCTAAATATATATTAAAAAAAATTAGAAGAAAAGATAGACATATATATTATTTAAACTCTACTTTTCTAGATTTTTTAGATGCGAAGTCACTAATTATTTTTTTATAATCAATTTGTCTTAATAATTCCTTTTAAATTGATAATATAACTAATTCATTCAACCTTTCCTGAGACAGTGTTGATCATAAATAAGATTTTATAAATTTTAGTTTTGAAAAACTTTCTTCTGACTGAGGCAACATTTACATAAACTTTAACTTATGGACTAAATATATCAACAATAATAAATTTTTAAGAAAAATTATAACATAAAGTTTGAATAACGAAATCTTACTAAAAAAACATGATAAGTTAATATAACAATATCGAAATAGTTGTTGCCCTCCTTCAATTGCTTATTGCAATTCTTGAAATTTTGAAGAAGACATCAAAAAATAATTTTTATTCATTTGTAATTATAAGCAAGAAATAAACTCAGCAGTCAATAAGTTTTGCAAAGAGAGAGAGAGAGAGAGAGAGAGAGAACGCTTAATATTGAGAATAACAATAATTAAAGATAAAATAAAAAAATGAATACAACGTGAATAATAATGTAGGCCTAAATTATTAGGAGATAGGTAAGGAATTTTAGTTTCGCAAGTAAGAACTATTTCCTTAAAAATTCAACGATCCCCATGTTAAAATAAAAAAATATTTCTACTTCCTTCTTGGGAATTTCTTTTTAAATTTACAAGTACATATAATTTTTTTAAATAAATATGTATAAGTACTCTTTAAGAAAAAAGGGGCCCTAATTTTTTTGGGGGACCCAAACGTTTGCTTTAGTGGCCTAGTTGTTAAGCCGACCCTGCAAATTTGCTTAGCATTATCATCATATTGTTGTGAAGGCCTTGCCTCAACATCATTTTTGAAAGTCAAGTTGATAACATCCAAAATAACTCTCCAATAAAGGAGGTGACTGATGTGTCGTAAGTTTGCGGCACTTTCGACGCTTAAATCTTGGAATTGAAGTATGTTCTTTAGCAATTTTTAGTAGTTTTGATGTGTTTTTGAGTCTTGTGCAGGAAAACATGGTTCAGAGACTTAACTACAGAGAAAGACTGATATTTGAGCTGAAACTGACTTCTACGACTCAAGACCACGAGTCGTTGATTATTCCACGAGTCGTGGAAGTCAGTCATGGAAGTCAGTCATGGAATTCAGTCGTGGAAAGAATACTGCAGATGTAGCTGGGGCCTGAGTTCCACGAAAGGTTTCCACGAGTCTTAGACCTATTCACGAGTCGTGATCCCTGCTCGTGGAACCTAATCAGAGAAGGAGAAAAAGGCCTGAGTTCCACGGAAGTTTTCCACGAGTCATGGACTTGTTCATGAGTCGTGATTCCTGCTCGTGGAACCTGATCAGAAAAGGAGAAAACTGTCTGAGGTCTACGACTCAATTCCACGAGTCGTGATTCAAGTCACGAGTCATAGACTGCTCTCGTGGAAAGAAACCTGCAAGATGACAAAGAAACTGAGTTTCACGAGTGTTGACGATGACCCGTAGAAACTTCCACGGACCGTAGACTGTGTCCATGGAAGCTGCCAATCCTAGTTTCTTTGTTTAATTAGTATAGGATTTTTATTGTCTATAAATACCTTTCCTAGGTTTTATTTTACGTCTTATGCACAATATTTTGTAGGAAACACATTCGTAACTTTGTGATATTAGTTTGTTCTTGGTTTTTGAGAGTTATGCATATTCATAAGTCATTGTTCTTACTTCCATCATCGTCCATTCAAGATTCCGGATTTCTTTAACTCTTATTGTAGGTATATGATCATGATCACACCAATAGCTCTTGATTGTTTACTTATGAACATGAGTAGCTAAATCCATAACTAGGGTTGTGGGAACCATGAAGAATTAACGAAGTAGGCAAAGTACTTGGGTACTCTAGGGCGGTGTTTATGCATGTATTGTTCTTCCCTTCATTTTGATTGCTTTTTAACGGTGTGCAATGTTAGAACTCGCCTTATCCTTACTTGTCGGACCAATGAGGTAACGAATGGGAAAAAGGTCATTTAACAACGGAGATTTTAGGCTACCAACCCTCATCTAAAAGCTTGACCTTATCCGGGAATAACTAATCTGGGATCCAGGTTAAGGGTTAGTAAAGAATACACCTACAGCCGGACCAAGGCGTGTGGTGAAATTTATCTATCTGTCGGACCAATGATTTGGGTGAACCTAACTTACCGATTCTACATGCTAAGCACCAAACTAGTTTACTAAGTACAATGCCTTACTAATTTATGATCTCATGGGGAACACTACCCTAGTCATCTCACCCATTGATTACAACTCTTAAAATTGTCACGTGTTACTTGTTTACATTCTAAGTTCAATTACTACTTGTTACTTTAAACCCCACCTTTCGAGGGAAATAAATGACTAAGAGCACGAGTAAACATTAATCGACCATAGTCCTACCATATTCCCTGTGGGGTCGATCCCAACCTTCGTTGGGTTCTATATTTGATCAGCGACCACTTACGCTTCTAAAAGGAGGTGTAATTTAGGCATATCAAATTTCAGCGCCGTTGCCGGGGAATACGATTTAGGATTAAGAGAGATTGTGTTCATCTCACTATTAGTCCTTATATTCTAATTTTACTTTTTCTTTTGTTTTTGTTTTAATCTACAGGTTGCACACTTATGCATGCCCAATACAAGGAGTCAAGGCAATCCCTTGATCCCATATGATCCTGAGCTCTCCAAAACCTTAGGAAATATGGCTAAAGACGGAGAGCACAAGAAACAGGATCAGATCATAACCCAGTTATTGGCCGAGCATGAACAACAAAAAAAGGTCGGAGAAGATGCTCTTGCCGCTGAAGAAACTGCAATTGCAGTAGACCTCGCAGCTTGAAATACGGCGGCTGAGCAAGCAAGGTGGGCTCGACAACAAGCTGCTCGTCAAGCTGCACTAAAGTCACAAACAACAGCAAATGGGGCAGCTCACTAGAATTTGCCTAGAGGACCAGTCGTGCCAGCAACCCAGGCAAGCCCCTCGCTACTATGATTATGAAGATTATGATGATTATGACGATGAGGAGGAATTGGGAATTGCTGGACCCATAGTATTTCCACCACTGACAGAGGGAGCGAAATTTTACATCACTAGCACCATGATCCAGTTGATGAATAATAATGGACTGTATGCTGGAAAACCTACAGAAGATACAAATTGTCATGTGTAGAATTTTACTCAAATTTGCAAGGCATATAGTATGCTAGGAGTGGGGCAAGATGCTATTAGACAGAGGTTGTTTCCATTCTCATTGACTGACGAGGCAACTGTTTGGCTCTCAGAATTTCCCAAAAATTCCATATACACATGGCATGAGTTGAAGACTCAGTTTTTGGAGCGATTCTTTCCTCCATCAAGGATGTTGCAATTGAAACAGTAGATCTATAATTTCAGGCAGCTACCTGCAGAGGCATTATATGAGGCTTGGCTAAGGTTCAAGAAGAAGTTGAAGCAAGTTCTGAGACACGGAATCCCTTCAAGGAATTTGATGGAATTTTTTACAAAGCACTGAACGCCAACACCAAAGCAGCAGCTGACACTGTCACTTGTGGGGCATTCATGGATAACTCGTATCATGAAGCTTTGGAGATGCTTGATCAGGTTATAAAGACCAACAGAGCATGTCACACCAGAGAATCAGAGACCCCAGTAGGTACATATGCAGTTGGTAAGTCCTTGGATTCGAATGAATTACAAGACATCAAATAGGAAGTTGCTGAGCTGAACACGACACTTGGGTTGCTTGCAAAGAAATTCCTGGCTGAGGGAGTAGAGAAGGTAAAAGCCATTGGTTTGCAAGGTAAAGAATCTAGGCCAGACAGTTACTCATCCAAAGAAGAGGTTAGTTATCTGAATGATCAAGGGGCGAGTTTCTGGGTTTCTAGCCAAGGAAATCAAGGTCGAAGAAGAGATAGAGATGATTACTACAATCGGTTCGGTTACAGAGATGGAGACTGGCAGAAAAAAGATGGGTATAAGAATGATAGAAGTGGTCTTTATGTCCCGCCTGTGAATCGCGAAGAGCGGGCTGGACAACCTACCATGAGGGAGCTTCTCAACAAGGTGTCTGAAAAGGTTGAATCCATGGATGAAAGCATGAAGGAGATAAAATCATACCTTTTAAAAATCAGTCATAGTGTGGATTCCCATGATGTCTCCATAAAATAGCTTGAGACGCAGATGGACCATATTTCCACTAGTATGAATCCATGTAAAAAGGGTACTCTCCCTAGTGATACCATTCAGAACCCGAAGAATGATCGACAGGTTATGGTAGTGACTATTCAAAGCGTAAAGTAGACCATTGATCCTCCCATGCCTAAAATTGTTGATAAGCCCGCAGAAGTTGAAAAGGGTGATGCTAAAATTCTGGTCGAGTATGAAGGAATAGATGGTGAGGAGGAGAAAATTGAGAGACAATCTTCTAAGTTGAAAGGAAAGAGAAAGGAGTTTGCACTAGTCTTGAAACCCATACCATTGCATCCTCCTCCTTATCCCCAGAGATTGAAGAAAAAGGTTGAGGATGGAAAGTTTCACAAGTTTATCTCTATGTTGAAGCAACTGTCAGTAAATATCCCGTAGAAGCACTGGAGTAGATGCCTAGATATGCTAAATTCATGAAGGATCTAGTAACTAAGAAGAGTACAAATAGTTTTGAGCCGGCCAATAATTTGCACCACTGTAGTGCGATAGCATCCCGTTCCATGGTGGAGAAAAAAGAAGATCCTGGAGCATTCACAATTCCTTGCACTATTGGAGCTTTCTACTTTGCCAAAGAGTTGTGTGATCTGGGTGCCAGTATAAATCTTATGCCACTAGCAGTGTATAATCAGCTAGGCTTGGGAGCCCCCACTCTGACTACAATGCGGCTTCTCATGGCAGATCATACGATGAAGAGACCTGTGGGGATCTTTTATTATGTATTGGTAAAGGTTGACACGTTTATCTTTCCTGCAGACTTTATGATTCTGGATTATGAGGTTGACTTCGAGGTGCCCATTATCTTGGGGCACCCATTCCTGGCTACTGGACACGCTTTGGTTGATTTGGAAACTGGGCAGATGAAGTTCAAGCTGAATGATGAGGAGGTGACATTTGATGTCTGCAAATCTATGAAGCATCATGATGACATGTGAGTGGTGTCAGTTATTGATGTTATTGATAAGGATCAGATTGGCGTACCTATTGAGGAGAGACTTGGAGTTGAAGCCCTTGCTGCCATGATTATGAACTTTGAAGGTGACAATATTAAGGAGTATGATGAAATGGTAGAATCACTTACAGGGTTGGGATCCTACAGTTATGCACAAAAGAAGCTTGACTTGGACTTGAAAAATAGGCAAACACCGCCTTCCTGACCGTCTGATGAGGAGCCTCTAGTCTTGGAGCTCAAAGCGCTTCCAGCTCATCTTCGATACTTAATCTTAGGAGCTAATGGAACTTTTCCAGTGATCATTACTGCATATTTAGGTGAAGGGCAAGTTGAAGCTCTGGTTTCTGTCTTGAATAAATTTAAAAGAGCCATTGGTTGTACCATCACTGATATCATCGGGATTCCGCCAGGAATCTGTATACATAAAATCTAGCTTGAGACAGATTGTATTCCGAGTATTGAGCACCAACGTAGGTTAAATCAGCCTATGCAAGAGGTCGTTAAGAAAGAGATTATTAAGTGGCTGGATGCAGGTGTGGTTTACCCTATTGCTGACAGCAAGTGGGTGAGCCTGGTTCAGTGTGTGCCGAAGAAGGGAGGGATTACTGTAGTCCCAAATTCAAAGAATGAGTTGATTTCGATGAGGCCAGTCACAGGCTGGCACATATGCATGGATTATAGGAAGCTGAATGCTTGGACTGAGAAGGACCATTTTCCAATGTCGTTCGTGGATAAGATGTTAGACCGTCTTGCTGGTAGAGAATGGTATTATTTTCTAGATGGTTTTTCGGTTCCTGAAGACCAAGAGAAAACCACTTTCACCTGTCCATATGGGACATTTGCTTTCAAGAGAATGTCATTTGGTTTGTGCAATGCGCCAGTAACGTTTTAGCATTGTATGATGTCCATTTTCTCAGACATGTTGGAGGACACCATTGAGGTATTTATGGATGACTTTTCGGTTGTAGGTGACTCTTCTGAAGACTGTTTAAATCATCTGAGTTGTTTGCTGAAATGATGTGAATAGTGTAATCTAGTGCTGAACTTGGAAAAGTGTCACCTCATGGTGAAAGAGGGCATAGCGTTTGGCCATAGGATCTCCAAGAAGGGTATTGAGGTCAATAAAGTGAAGATTGAGGTGATTGAAAAATTGCCTCCACCAGTTTCTGTGAAGGGGATTCGAAGCTTTTTGGGGTATGTTGGTTTCTATAGAAGGTTTATCAAGGACTTCTCTAAGATTGCTAATCCATTGTGCAAATTGTTAGAGAAGGAGGTAAAGTTCGTGTTTGATGATGCATGTTTGAAGGCATTTGAATGCCTTAAAGAAAAGTTGATCTCAGATCCTATCATTATCTCTCCTGATTGGTCTCAACCTTTTGAGGTTATGTGCGATGCTAGTGGAGTGGCGCTAGGAGCAGTCCTAGGCCAAAGGCGTGAAAAGATTCTTCATCCAATATACTATGCTAGCAAAGCATTTAACCCATCCCAAAAGAATTATACTGTGACTGAACAAGAGTTGCTTGCTATGGTCTTCGCATTTGAGAAATTTAGACTTATTTTCTTGGCACAAAGGTGGTGGTGCACACTGACCATGCAACTCTTCGTTATCTCATGGCGAAGAAGGATGTGAAACCAAGTCCGATTAGATGGGTGTTGCTGCTGCAAGAGTTTGATTTTGAGGTCAAGGACCAAAAGGGTGCAGAGAAGAGGCACTGTTGAATCTGAATGATGAGCAAGAGATTGATGACTAGTCTCATGATGAACAAGTGTTGGCCGCTTATCAATATTTGATCCCATGGTTTGCCGACATTGCCAAATATTTGGCAAGTGAATTAGTGCCTGATGATATATTGGTCCACCAAAGAAGAAAGTTCATGTCCGATGTGAAGAAGTACTTCTGGGAAGAGCCATTATTATTCTGTATGTGCTGATACAGTGATCCAGAGATGTGTGCCTGAAGCTGAGATGATGGAGATACCAGATGCTTGCCATTCATCCCCTGTTGGAGGTCATCATAGTGGTATTAAGACTGCGCACAAGATTTTGCAATGCGGCTATTATTAGCCGACTATTCACAAAGACGCCCATGAATTTGCTAAGGCTTGCAGCAGATGTCAAAGGGAAGGAGGCATATCAAGGAGGCAGGGGATTCCTCTTAATCCCATCCTTGTGATCGAGCTGTTTGATGTTCGGGGTATTGACTTTATGGGTTCGTTCATACTGTCCAATGGAAATCGGTACATATTGGTGGCGGTGGACTATGTGTCTAAGTGGGTGGAGGCGGTTGCGCTTCCAAGTAATTAAGGAAAGTGTGTCACAGTGTTCTTCAAAAAGAACATCTTCTCCAAGTTTGGTACGCCAAGGACAATAATTAGTGATGGAGGCTCTCACTTTTGCAACAAGCTATTTCGAGCTTTGCTAGAGAAATACAGAGTGAAACACAGAGTTGCAACCCCTTATCATCCTCAGACGAGTGGGCTAGTGGAGGTTTCCAACAGAGAGATAAAGTCAATCCTGTCCAAGACTATCAATGCAAATAGAAAGGATTGGTTGCGGAAGTTAAATGATGCTTCGTGGGCATACCAGACTGCATTCAAGACCCCAATAGGTATGTCACCATATCACCTTGTGTTGGTAAGGTGTGTCATCTTCCGATTGAGTTAGAGCATAAAGCCACGTGGGCGTTGAAGAAGCTAAA
Organism: Jaltomata sinuosa; assembly: GCA_003996215.1. Lineage (NCBI taxonomy): Eukaryota > Viridiplantae > Streptophyta > Magnoliopsida > Solanales > Solanaceae > Jaltomata > Jaltomata sinuosa. Next base: position 99,564 of record QJPP01004476.1, read on the forward strand.
CTTAGACTTGTCTGAGGCATCATTGCAGCGGCTTAGGTAGTTGAATGAGTTGGATGAGTTCCGTCTAATGCATATGAGAGCTCAACACTATACAAAGAGAGGATGAAGTTTTATCATGACCGGAAGATAGAAAAGAGAGATTTCCAGCAGGGTGACTTGATCCTTCTCTTCAATTATAGACTTCGTTTATTTCCTGGAAAGTTGAAGTCCAAGTGGATTGGACCTTTCAAGGTGGAACAAGTGTTTCCTCATGGGGAAGTTGAGCTCGAGAATCATGAAGGAAAAAGGTTCAAGGAAAATGGAAAGCAAATTAAAGCTTACTTTGGCATAGCGGAAGAGCTCAAAGCAATTGAAGCCTGGAGACTTGATGAACTCATCCCACCTAAACAGCTTGATGAAGTCTAAGTAATCAAGCAACCTGTGTCGTGCCGCGATTTTAAATCAGGTGCTGCATGTGAAGCAACCCATGGTCATTTTCTTTTTATCTTACTATTTTTGCTTTTGTACAAGTGTTTTGGTGAAGTCTGAGTAGCCAAAACACTCGCGTCGTGCCGCGACATTAAATCAGGTGCTGCTTGGGAGCCAAACCAAGGTCAATGTTTGCTATGTATGCAGGAACAAGTGGAGGAAGAATTATGCAAAAGATAAAACTCTGGTAAGTCAAGTTCCACAGGCAAAGATCACGACCCGTGGTTCATTCCACGGGTCGTAGACCCAACTCGTGGAACGCAGGTAAAAATGGCCAAGTGCAAAACAACATCTACAAACTTGTTCCATGAGTGGTGATTCAAATCACAAATCGTGGTTTTAGGTCATAGAAATCAGAGAATGATAGCCATCTGCAGAACTTAATCCACGAACCAGTTCCACGAGCCGTGGTCACAATCACGAATCATGGATTCTGGTCGTGGAAATCAGAAAAAAATGAAGTGGTAGGACTTATTCCACGGGTCTATTATACTAGCCGTTGTTACTTCCATGACTCGTGAACATGACTCGTGGAACTCAGGTAAGTTTTCTTTTAAAATCACTGTTCAACCGCTTCACCCGACCCGACTACCGACTCCTGTTATATTATTTCCCCCAAAATCAAAATTTTCCCCCATTTCTTCCTTCAGAATCGACCACCACTATCTCCTATTTCCATTCAAACACCTAAATCCCTTCCAATCTGCCACAAAATCAGCCAACAACCCCTAAATCAATCGTGTCTTTGTTTTCTTCACCATACGTGTCGAAAACTTGCATACCAGTTCACTTGAAGTTGTGGGTCATGGTCCTTGGTGCACAATCACTAGTATTCTCTCAAGGTCTTCCATAAATTCGATGGTATGAACACAAATTCTATCCTTGTTTGAATTTTTGGAGAATATAACGTGACCTAGGTTTTTTTTTGTTGAATAAATTATGTAAACACCCTATGGAATGATAGTGTAGAGTGAATACTTAATATGGGTATGAAATTATGTGTATATGTGTTGCAAGTGTTTGAAAGATTAAAAGAATTTGAAAAGGCTTGGTATTCTTCTATTTCAGTGATCACGAGTGGACTCTATGGGTCGTGGTTCATTCCACGAGTCATGGAATGCATTCGTCAAAGTTAAAACTGAAACCTGTTACCAGGTGTGATTTTCACGAGGGTCGTCCACGAGTCGTGGTTCATTCCATGAGTCATGGATGACACTCGTGAATTTCAGACCTACAGACTGTCAAGGAGGTTTGATTTCCATGAGAGGCATCTACGAGTCGTGGTTCCAATTATGAGTCATAGATGCAACTTGTGGAACTCAGACCTGCAATCATAATATTCTAACCAGAAATCATGAAGGTCTACCATGAGTCGTGGTTCATTCCACAAGTCGTGGAACCCTCTCGTGGGCCCAAAGTTTAGAGAAAATTTAATTATTTTTTTGGGTTCTCCTTGGTTTGGTCGTACTGATGTTTCCCTCCACAGGTACCATGAGGTCGAAGAATGCAAAGTCAGCCAAAGCAGCAGCTCGTCAATTCAGATCTAGACTCAATAATGAACCTGACGAGCCTGCCACACATTAATCGGAATCAAGTGGATCGGAGGAAATTTATGAGGTTCAGCCCAACCCGGAGGTGGAGCATCGGAGCAAGAAATGTGAGGCCCAGACACAGGCAACTGAGGAAGCCGCACTTCATCTAGACATTACCACAGTACCACCAACAGTGACCACTTTTGCTCAGTCTGAAGAGGGAGATGGGTCATTCGAAGAGGGTGATAGTAGCCGGGAGAGCAACATAGGGACCGGTACTGACAACGAAAATGAATCTGATGATGTTGAGTCAGCATCCGGTGATAAGATCTCTTTTGATCTAACCATCCCAGCAGGTGCACTTCCGACACAGGCAGAGGTTGACAGAGCACAAAAACCGAAGGCGCATGCTAAGCGAAGATGGTGTCTTCCGGAGATGTAGACCATATGCAGACAGGGAATTTCTCAGTCCGACATGGGCCTGCCCAAAAGGGGAATTTTTGAGGAGCCACAGATCCAGACTGAGGGCTTAGCATCTGTCCTTGATATTCAGGACACATTTAATCACTACCGATGCAGTTGGATGGCTGAGCCCGCATGTAGCTATTGTCCCGAGATAGTTTTTGAATTTTATGCATCCTATTAGGCCACAGGCACTCGGCTACCTGGACCGAGATAGTGATATCAGGATCTACCTCTACTCACTAGTACTTTGGTGTGGTATGCACCTGTGGATATTTATGAGCAGACTATTCAGAGGTTCTTATTTGGACTAGAGCATGAGTTACAGGTCAATCCGACAGAGTTCGATAACAAGATGAATATTGTCCGACATAAAACAAAGATGAGGGACCCAGTTCAGCAAGCGAATTTATTGAAATGGGCTGTGAGTTATATAGCTGAGAATGGTGAAGATGCAGAATGGGTTCACGGTGATGACATAAAAAGGGCAATATTAAATTTTACCAGTAAGTTCTGGTGGGCCATTGTCTGGTCCCGCATCTATTCGACTCAGGCAGTTAATTCACTGACGCCTGACCGTGAAGTACTAGTGGCCAGTATCATGGCAAGATATGAGATTAATTTCCCATGCTGCATATTGGAGTAGATACATGAGCGGGCATTCAAACCGCACACTAGCATACCCTTTCCCTATTTGATTCATCGTCTATGCAAGGAGTCGGCAGTCCCGCGGATGCTCGATATTGACCACACTAAGTAGGTTACTAGGATTCTGGATGCCGGGTTGATTAGAGATGTGACTAACCCAGTTGCACACCGACGAGCATCATCCTCCTATTCTGCTAGTACTTTGCGAGTTGAGGGATCCTCCGCAGCATGAGACCTAATAGATTTGCATGATACAGGGGTAAGTGTAGACGCAGAAGGTGCCACAGCCACAACTTCAGCTTCAGTGCCTTCGACCTCTCAGACACCAGTAGGCACCCCTACCGCATCCTCGCACCCAGCTTCTTCCGGTAGGATTACTACTGATGTCGAGTTTCTCCAGAAGTTGGTTGCTCGCTAGGCTAATACGCAAAAACAAGTGAATGATTCTTTGGACTAGCTCCAACCATGGATGCAATCTATTGTAGCGGCCATAGAGGAGAGGATGAAAGTTGAGACGACCAGGTTGCACGAGAGATGGCAGCAAGGGTTGATGCTTTTGAGTACCGAGTGAGTACTCGGTTACAGTCCATATAGAGCCCAAAATTAGGACATATTTAGGATGAGCTAGCACAACTTTGAGAGGAGGTTAGATCTGTCGACACCAGCCAGACCCCGCTCATGCCCTCCATTGATATTGAGGTCCCAGTGCCCACGCACTGAGTTGTTGACTTATTTACTGGGATGGAGCTGGCACCCACGAGTGATAGAGCAAAGTGAGTGTGTCCTTAAAGAAACCCTAGGGTTGCAGAGGACCCTAAGAGATTTAAGAGAGACATTGCCATGGACACACAATACTCCTTTGATAATATGCATCTCCGTGAGGAGGCAGAGCGGCAGATGCATCAGGGTGCATCTTCTAGTTCATCTCCAGGAGGTGGAGGAGACATATCTTCTATTCTTGGGAGTCCAAATTTGGTTGCTACTATGAGGGAATCCACTGATGTCCGTTTTACTATTGAGACACTAAGTGCAATGGCCACCGCCGTCACCACTGACACTGCGATGGGTACCACATCACCGGCCCCGCACACTTCATGGGACGCCGGTGACTAGGCACCACAAGTATGTTCCTGCCTCCCTATGTTTCTACTTTTTGTGATGCATCGAGGATAATGCACATTGATTTTTATTGGGGTGGGTGCAACAGCTATCTATATCTTGGTGGGTCTTTTGGCAAAGTTTGAGTAGGTAAAAGACCCACGTCATGCCGCGAGGTTAAATCAGGCGTTGCATGGGAGGCAACCCATGAGGGTACTCACAAGGTACCCGAGTCCTTGGGGTTTTCTTTCCTGTGTTCTTTCCCTAAGAATTTTAATTTTCTATTGAACCGGCGCGTTTAGTATAGGCTATGTATACAAAAGAAGAAAAGGAACTTAGTGCAGTCTATGGTATGATTTTGATTGAAAATTGATTGAAAAATAGAGACCCCTCCAAATTTTAGTGTGACTTATTAGTATCTATTTTGATAGACTAACCATTATGGATCTGTGCTTGACATTATGTTAATCGATCTGATGAGCAGCTTAAGCTAGAGTATAAACCTGATAGTTAGCATGTTACTATTATACTCTGTGCCATGTGTGTGTGAGCTTCATTCATATTGTTCTTGCATTGTGTGTCAATCTAGAACTTGCCCGGTTAGTCTTGCCTAGGTTGTAGGATGGTCGGTTGGGAAAGGATCATAGGCCATTTTTGAAATAGTCCACTTAAGCCTAAACGACCATCCAAATAATGTGAATATCTTTTGATCCCTGATTTTGAGCCTAAATTGACCCTTTTTATCGTTTAGCCTAATCGCCTTCCCTATTTTCTATGAACTTTCAGTTTGGCCATGGTCCCTCCTTGGATGTTGTGCATCTCAACTCAGGAAAATTGCCTAATTTGAGGGTGGCTACTATGAAGGTAAGTGTGAAATATGGGGTATGAAAAGATAAGGTTAGTGATAAAGAGGGAAATAATGGGTGTGGCGGATATGCTAAAAAGAGAAAAAGAAAAAGAAAAAAGAAAAAAAAAAAGAAAAAAGAAAAATAAAAAGAGAAAGAAAAAGAAAAGAGATAGATGTGTGATGAAAAGGTTAGTATGAAATAAAAGCCGCACCTGTCACTTGATGAAAAAGAACGAATAAAAAGGGATAAGAAAGGAAAAAAGGAATGGGGTTATTCTTGAAAGGTGGAAGAAACATAGCGTAGTGTCAAGGAGGGCTTAGTCACTATTTACCATATCTACCATACCCATCCCCGAGCCTATGTTACAAGCTGAGTACAGTCCTATAGTGATCCTAACTGAACCGTTTGAAAACCGAGGCATAGAAAATAAGGGTAAGCCTATGGTATTGTGCATGCAGTGTTTGAACATCTTTGAGAGTGTGGGTTGTTCTAGTTCAGTCCCAGATATGAAATTTATTATTGAGTGAGTGGGACTTCTTTGTGGTGAGGGAACTAGTGTAACTTTGACTGCTGATTGTTAGGGTAAGTCTCATATGTGTATGCTGTGTCGTCTATTGATAGCATGATATCATCCATGGATTTTCTTGTGTTGTCTTGATAGGCGAAATTTATCCACTTGTTTGTATTGAAAAAGGGGGGAGGGGATACTTGTTGTAAGCTGACTTGCTAAATCATATGACTGCCACAGTTCCTAGTTTTCTTTTGCTCAAACGTCGTTCTAGGATAGTTTTGTTTTGTCTCTTGAGGACAAGCAACAGTTTTAAGTTGAGGGTGTTGATGTGTCGTGAGTTTGTGGCACTTTCGACACTTAAAACTTGGAATTGGAGTATGTTCTTTAGCGATTTTTAGTAGTTTTGATGTGTTTTTGAGTCTTGTGCAGGAAAACATGGTTCGGAGACTTAAGTGCAGAGAAAGACTGATATTTGAGCTGAAATTGACTTCTACGACTCAAGACCATGAGTCATTGATTATTCCATGAGTTGTAAAAGTCAGTCGTGGAAAGAATACTGCAGATGTAGCTGGAGCCTGAGTTCCACGAAAGGTTTCCACGAGTCTTAGACCTGTTCACGAGTCATGATCCCTGCTCATGGAACCTAATAAAAGAAGGACAAAAAAGGCCTGAGTTCCACGAAAGGTGTCCACGAGTCATGGACCTGTTCACGAGTCATGATTCTTTCTCGTGGAACCTGATCAGAAAAGGAGAAAATTGTCTGAGGTCTACGACTCAATTCCACGAGTCGTAGACTGCTCTCGTGGAAAGGAACCTACATGATGACAAAGACACTGAGTTTTATGAGTGCTGACGATGACCCATAGAAACTTCCACAGACTTTAGACTGTGTCCGTGGAAGCTGCCGATGCCAGTTTCCTTGTTTAATTAGGATAGGAATTTTACTGTCTATAAATACCTTTCCTAGGTTTTATTTTACGTCTTATGCACGATATTTTGTAGCAAACATATTCGTAACTTTGTGATATTATTTTGTTCTTGGTTTTTGAGAGTTATACATATTCATAAGTCATTGTTCTTACTTCCATCATCATCCATTCAAGATTCTGGATTTCTTTAACTCTTATTGTAAGTATATGATAATGACCACACCAATAGGTCTTGATTGTTTACTTATGAACATGAGTAGCTAAATCCACAACTAGGGTTGTGGGAACCATGAAGAATTAACGAAGTAGGCAAAGTACTTGGGTACTCTAGGGTGATGTTTATACATGTATTGTTCTTCCCTTCGTTTTGATTGCTTTTTAACAGTGCGCAACATTAGAACTCGCATTATCTTTACTTGTCGGACCAAGGAGGTAACAGATGGGAAAAGGGTCATTTAACAATGGAGATTTGAGGCTACCAACCCTCATCTAATAGCTTGATCTTGTCCAGGAATAGCTAATCTAGGATCCAGGGTAAGGGTTAGTAAAGCATACACCCAAGGCCGGACCAAGGCGTGTGGTGAAATTCATCTATCTGCCAGACCAAGGATTTAGGTGAACCTAACTTACCGATTCTGCATGCTAAGCACCAAACTAGTTTACTAAGTACAAAGCCTTACTAAGTTATGATCTAATGGGGAAAACTACCCTAGTCATATCATGCGTTGATTACAACTTTTAAAATGTTCACGTGTTACTTGTTTACATTTTAAGTTCAATTACTACTTGTTACTTTAAACCCTCCCCCCCTTTCGAGGGAAATAAATGACTAAGAGCATGAGTAAACATTAATCGTTCATAGTCCTACCATATTCCCTGTGGGATCGACCCCAACCTTTATTGGGTTCTACATTTGATCTACGACCGCTTACGCTTCCAAAAGGAGGTGTAATTTGGGCATATCAGTGACTACGGTCGTCGCAAAATAATTACCCAACAAAAGTCGGGATCGAATCCACAAGGATTGGCATGAAGATATATAAAATTTGTGAGTCAATCCACACAAGTAAGCACAATGTCTAAACAAGAAAAGTAAATGGGAAAAATAGTTTTAGGAGAATAATTACAAATTGTAAGTAACGACAACGGTTAACACAATTGTTTATAACAAAGATGGAGAGACTAGAGGTGTGCTTCCGATGGGGTCATACATTGGAATTGAGATTAATTATTCAAACTACTTTCGATTAAAGTGTGGATAGCCTTGGTTCAAGTTATGTGTAGTTATATTTCAACCTACCAAACATATATATGCTATGGGTTCTCTCGAATCCCAAGGCTTATCAATAAAACAACCAATTAGCCTAAGTGAGTTAAGCTATTTCTAGCCTCAACTCTTAGATGAGAAATTCCTAGGTTAAGCTATTCCTAGCCTCAACTTATAGTGGAAATCCCAAATTCTTACTATTGAATCCTCACCCAATTATAGAACTTCTTTCTCAAGCAAGAAAATAATTAGTAAGCTAAATTAATGTTTGCAACCACCAATTATTCAATTAAAACTTGAATGATTCAATAGACCCACACATAATAAATAATTATAAGCTCAAATAATCAACACCCAATTCCAATTTCAAACACCCATCATGCACATACCTTTAGAAATGAAATTAGCTACTTATAATGAAGGAAAAAGAAAATATACCAAGTGGGTAACCTTCAATTCCATTCATATTCATAAACTAGCTTCAATTTCAAGCATTAGTAGTCAATAATGGTGTTTTCTCAAGTTTCAAGGAAGAAGCAACTTAGGAAATTGTACTCTGTGAACAGCATCCCAATTGGGAAAAAACTGAATATAAAATCCTTGCACAAATCTCACAAAGGGTCTAGGAAGCTTCCCAATTACGCAATAATTTTTCTGGATCGTTCTTCCCTTCGAGCCCCTTACGCTTGCACCTGCGATCTCCCTTGATGACTTGCTGCATGCAGCTGCTGGGTGTTTTATAGCATTTTTCCTCTAAAGAAAACACAACTTTATTTTTTTTGAAATGGTTTGACGTGTATTAAATTCGAGAATCAAAATCAATTGAAATAGAGTCGCCACTTAATTAATTTAGGAAAATTAAGAAAATCTTTTAGAAAATACTCAAAAAGATTTAAAACAAATAAAAACCTTTTGATTTTTAAGAAACCCGGGTAAGAAGCTCATATTAATATTTCGAGAAGGGTTTTAAGGCACTTGAAATGTCCACTAACACGCGGTTATCCAATTGATTTTGAAAACTCTTTATTATGACTAACTTTTTAAAACATGGCAATTTATGACAAGTGAAAGAGGAATCATGAATTCATTTTGTTTGTGAAGAAACATAGTTAATTTCAAAAAAATTATTTGGCAAGCAAAACAATATAATAAACTTGAATGTCCGGATAAAATATCAAAATTTTAGAAAGTAACTTGTAATAAAACTCATGGTGCTTCACGTAGGAAAAAAAATGGACTAAGTTAAAAATGTTAGAGTTTTTAAAAGAATCCAAATTATACAAGTATTCCTACCTAAGCAATTAAAAAAATTAATAACATAATTAAAGTCGTTGGCTTAAACCTGTCCTAAAGTCTAGTTTATGGGCCCTCTTTAGGCCCACCGCCGTTTCTCTTGGACTTTGGTCCAATTTTTTGTGCTCTTAGCCGATTGGGGTTGTTATCCGCTACTTGGCCTTCCCTGTATACTTGCTTCCATGTGTGGCGCTTTGGGCCACACTTTCATCGACTTTTAACCCCTTTTTTGGGCCTTGAAATAGGCAGACTCGATAGGAGTGCGCTACTTGGGCTTGGCCCAAGTAGCGGAATGCAAAGATAAGAATCGTTTTGGACTCGGGAAGGTTCATGCAAAGAAGACAAAGAGAGAAGGATTAATACTCTAATGAAACTACAGGATGAAGCTCACACTTAGTCAACACACAAATGACATGGCAGGAAATTACTCAACCAATGCTAACAACTGAAACTTTATATATGGCTAGGACATGTTTTCAGCATATTTCAATAGCAACTCAAAAATATATCATTTTGATAAAGTCTACACATGGAGGAAAGGGAAATACTGACACATGACCTTCATTGAGCAAAACAACTAGACCGACATGAAGCTATGAATCAAACAACCTTAAAATTTTGACTTCGTTCTAGGCAGATTATAGGTAACACTCAAGCGCTTTGATTCCCAGATTCCATGAAGTTAAGCAAAGTGAGCAATATTGTGGAACTAAAGATCTTCTAATGAACTGATTAAGTCATTCAAAAGATCCTAACAGGACAGGTTCAAACTTGTAGGAGAAGCTAGAAATTATCCTACTCAAAATACAATTAATCATACCAAGAAAAGAGCAAGGGTTTTGTTAAGAAAACAACTTGATATGCTTCATCATGAACAAACAGATAGGCACTTCTCTGAGTTCAATTTGATAACTAGAGGTAACTCAACGCAAATACACACCTTTTATGAGAAGAACATGTCATGCTTTTTAAGGCAAATCAATCATGTTTTTAACCAAATTGAAAGCAAATAAGCTACTAGAAGAAACTGGTCAATTAAACATGAACAAAACGATGGCGTCTAAGCCAACTTTTGTACAGTTTAAGGAGCTAAACCCTTCTTTGAATACATCAGATTAGAGAGAATAGAAAAATCTAAGGGAAAGGATTGGGATAGTAGCAAAATTAGTTCTTTTATGAAGCTCAAAACCACTAGTTTAAAGGCTTAATCAAATCCTTGATAACAATATAATTGGAAAGACTAGATCCTCTCACATGTGACAAAGAAGAACCAACCATTCTTTTGAGAACTTTTGAGTTAAAGATTTTAAAGAAAATGAAAACATGCCATAGCGAAGATGCATCTTTAACCTTCTTTAATTTTAAACATACAAGTACAAAGACCCCAATCTTGAATCATAATCCATTACTCTCCTTGAGATATTATGAATCCAAGAAGTTCAATGATCTTCCAGCCCAAACAAGAAAAAACACTTATCTTAAGGCATAACATTGTCTATTAAGGATTTACAGATTTCTAGTGTCTACTAAACATGTTTCAATGCTATTCGATAAGAAGAACAACAATATCTAATGTATTTAATAGATAATTTAGTGGCTTCACATGTCCCTCTCACACCAAATACTCACTTGAGAATCATACATGAATGATGCTCTAACTCAGGTCGGTTTTAAAACCATTGTTTAACATAAAAAGATCTTTAAGAGGATTTCTATCCACACAAAAACTCAAAGAAAACAACATTAGTCTAGAGCACACACACGGCAGTAGAGAAATGGTAGAGAAAACAAGGCAAGGTCCTCGAAATCCTGACATACTAAACCACAAGGTATTATTCTAGGCCATTAAAGGATAAAGGTAAAGCTTCATATGCTCATACAGACATTTAAACAAAGCACACAGGAAGCTGGAAATTTAACACTTTTGAAAACTTGAAGGGAAAGCCGAACTAATAACAAATTTTAGGATCTCAGTCCCTAAACATCATCACAACAAGCAGATATTTTTTCAAGCGAGACCAGTCTTAACCAACTATACCTCCACGAGCAAACATTCTATATTATACCAGTGAAGGAAAAAAGGAGAAGGACGAAGTGTTTACCTTTCTTGGAGCAACGAACTGACACCTTAAACTTTTTCAGAAAATTTTTCACGACCAGAACTTGAAACAAACTTAAACGAAGCTCAAATTTTGTAGTGTGTTTCTCTCTGAAATTTCTGGTTATGTGAGATTGAAGGAATGCTCCTTCAGATTCCCCAAATTTCCACCCAAAAATTCTCACTACCCACCTCAACGAAAGAGAAGGTTTATATAGGGGTTTTGGGGTCGAAAATGGGGGGAAAACAAGAGGGGGGTTTTCTGGAATTTTGCCTGGAAAATTCAAAATCCTCAGCTGGATGAGCTTGAGCGTCAAGAAAATCGTACAAGCTTGTACGAATATTCACTGATTTTACGTAGATGAGGCCACGTAGGGCCTCTAGAAACTTCTTCACTGTGCCAGTGCACACTTTAATAGAGAAAAATGATGGCGTTTGGGAATGTTAAGAGGGTTAGGCGTTGTGTGATGCCATTGGCGTAGCGGCGTTATTGTTCTGGTTTTGTCTGGTGTGAGGATGATGAATACGAAGGTACAGGGGTGTGAAGTGGTGTGTACGAGGTGCATCACCTTGGTACAACGCATATTTTCTAGGAATATGGAGAGGGCGTGAGGGCACGCGTGGATTTTGAGAGAATATAATTGAGAATATAGGCAGTGTGATGTATTTGGTATGAGCGTGAGTGTATGATGAGGATAGTATATGAAGTTGATGGGGAAATGGGAGTGGGCTGTGTCGTTAAATGGACTGGGCTTGAGGGAAATGGTTGGGTCAAGGGGTCGTTTGGTCTGTTGGAATGAGAGAAAGGGAAAGAGGAATAGGAGTATAAGTGTTGAGTTTGGGCTTGGACGGGTGGTTTAGAATATGGCCCAAATGGCCGGCTGCAACAAGGAGTTATAAGGGTGGTTTAGAATATGGCCACATTTGCGAAATGTGGCCATTTAAGTTTAAGGAATAGCCAAATTGGGAGTAATTAGGTGTAATTCGGCTAGGATTAAGGAATTAGGGTAGAATAGGAATAGAGACGGATTAATTAAAATTAACCTCGAGCTTTAATAAATTAAAACAATTTAAAATAATTATTGCATTTAATACATAATTACCTCTTTTACAAATATGAAATTAATTTATTCAATTAATCTCTCATTTAAAATTAATTTGGAGGAAAGTTTAAGCGTTTAATCCCTTAAAAGAGATTTTCTTACGAAATTAAACTCTAAAATAGTTCTTTAAGTAAACTTATATAAATTTCACATATTTAAATATGAAAAATATAAATCATTACTCAAAAACTACTATAAAGCCGGTTTGGAAAATATTTTATCCCTTTTTTACAAAACATTTATTTCAAGAATTGTTTAAAATTCAAAAAGGCTCAAGATTAATTTGTAATGTGGAGGGTAAAAATTGGGTGTCAACAGTTGCCCCTCCCTTTGGGTAGGGTGAGTGCAATGAACCCTGGGTAAAGGGAATTGACGTTCAAAATTTTATCCGACCATATATTCATCTTCAAGAAGCGGGTGGTTCTAGCATGAATTTCAAGGAATTATGGCCGAACTATGGTACAGAGTTTCCTACATATATCAGGCCACTTTTAGTTCAAGACGCTTGATTTTACGCACAATTTTTAAAAAATTCCAAACTATCCCGATTTTAGCGTACGGAGAGACCGAAAAGCTGGAGAGTAAGGATATTGGAGGGAGTTTTGAATGTAGCCGAGTTTTCAACATAGAGCCCGCCTACATATCCGAAGACTCATGGAATCAGGCTTCTTGTAGTTCGACTCAATCAGTGGAAAAGGTAATCCTTATGTTAAGACAACCTTTGGCTCGGATGAGTGTTGAATAAGTTGAGCTATAGAAAAGAGACTTGTAACCTTTTAACTATGAATGTGGTGCACTTTACACCCATAAGTAAGATTTTACCTGGACATAATTTCCAAAGCTCGAGGTGTATTGTCACCCAGATTTGAAAAGAAAGAATATTGCTTCCAGCGTGAGTTCAGAAAATACCCTGGATGCAAAACTAAGACCCCAAAGATAGGAAATACCCACATGCCTTCTGACAGGGGTGTGGTTTAATGGCGGTGGTAAGTTTGTTCCTCAGCTTGCGTCCAAGAGTTTGATATCCTTCTTCGGACTATGTCCCAGTTTGCTGCTAAGAAATAATTCCACGTTGTGATGCGTCCTTTTTGTTGTAGTCCACACCTGTGATTTTGTTTTGAGAATTTCATCCTTCTCGGATGCTCTCGACAAGATATCAAAACAAAATTGTTAGTAGTAACATAATTCTATTTGGGGAGTTAGTTTCTTTGCCATACCTCATCCTGGAATTACATTCGAATCTTAGGTTGTGATATCTTTTTGATTTGTTTTGTACCTGTTATTCTGGTTCGATATTTTCATCCTCTTGGATGTTCTCGGCAATATCTTGAAGCGAAATGGTTAGTAGTAAAGTAATTCAACAGAGAGATAGCGTTGTACCTCATTTTTTGTATTTGTTGTTTCTTGAAGAAGATGTCATCATTTCCTATCTCTATCTTGAGAAATAACAATTTCTATGGCGAGAATATGATAGCCTTCGTAGCTATCAAATAGGATTGCCTTTATGGCAGTTTTTGAGTATGACGACCTTCGTGGTCATTTGACATGATGGTCCTTGCAACCGTTTGCGGCATTCTCTTGAACGTGATAGCCTTCTTGGCTATTGGAAATAGTCTTTGCATATGATTTTGGGGAAAATCATTCACATCATTTGTATCGATACGACTAACAGATATTCCCTGCATTATCGAGCTTTGGGTAATCTAGCACATCATCTGACTTTGGACAAAGGCGGCTTAGAGATGCCTTTAATTTGCCAGCTTTTGAGTAATCTTGCACATCATCTGACTTTGGATAGAGGCGGCTTACAAATGTCCTTAATTGCCAGTTTTTGGGTAATCCTGCACTTTTTATCCGATCTTAGATGTAACACGACTTACAAATTTCCCTTGAATTGCTAGCCTTTGGGTAGTCCTACATAATATCAACGTGGATATGTCGCGGCTTATAGATAAACCTTGGACTATCAATTTTTTAGTAGTCTTGCACTTTATCCAATTGCGGATATTTCTGCGACTTACGCATTACCCTTTAACTTTCAATCTTCAGGTGATCTTGCACACTATACGGTTTCAGATATCACTGAGTCTTATAGATAACTCTTAGACTGTCAAGCTTTGGGCAATCTTGCACACTATCTGGTTTCAGATATCGCTGTGACTTACAGACGACCTTTGGCCTTCCAATTTGGGGAGTTCAGTTCATCGTCCGATTAGGATGGCATCTTACAGACATCTCTCAGACTATATGTTTTCAACCTCGGTGGCAAGCGGTATTTGATTGTCAGATGGTGACAAGGTTTTTGCCACTCGATCGAATATAATTGCCTCTTCCGGCAATTGAGGCTCATGAATAAGAGTGCATAAATATCCTCAATGTCAGACTCCTCCGTCTTATGCGATATCGGATATAAATATGTTGAATGCCAGATTTGGCATAATAAAGGAGAAAATATACCCTCAATGTCAGATTTCTCCATCTTACGCGATATTGGATATGTTGACACCCAATTTTTACACGCCACATTACGAATTAATCTTGAGCCTTTTGAATTTTAAACAGTTTTTGAAATAATTGTTTTGTAAAAAGGGATAAAATATTTTCAAATCAGCTTTACCAATAGTTTTGAGTAATGATTTATATTTTACATATTTAAATATGTGAAATTTATATTAAATTACTTAATGAATTATTTTTAAAAAATTTGATTTCATAAGAAAATCTCTTTGAAAGGCTAAACCTGTAATTTTTCCCAAAAATTAATTTAAAGAAAAGTTAATTGAAAATTTGATTTTATAATTAATTAAAGAAGTCATTATGTGTCGAATATAATAATTATTTTGAATTTTTTCAATTTATTAAAGCTCAAAATTAATTTCAATTAATTCATCTCTAAGCCTGATTATTTCAATTTTAGCCAAATTCTAACTATTCTTTCCTAATTGTCTATTTCCTAAACCTAAAGTGGCCACATTTGCACAATTTAAACCCATCCTTATAAATCCCTCACCAGACCCTTTGTATCATCCATCTATTGGGACGGATCAACACTTCCATCCGCCATCCCACTTCAATTTCTCCCCACACTTGAACACGATACCCCCTGACCCGGCCCAACCCTTTACACACCCTTCTACTAACTCTCTTCACCCATCTCTATTAACACTAACAGATACAACCAAATGACCCCTTTTTCTTCATCTCCCCTAAAACAACTCTCAGAACCCTAAGCGTCGCCACCCTTATCCCTTCAAATATTCATCTCCCCCGTACAAATCACGTGCCCGACATGAAGATTGTACCACGAAGGTACCAGAAAAGGGGTACGTGGCCTCAATCCTCTCTCCTCTCTCTCTTTTCTTCTAACGAATGATGAAAACCAGTACAACCTTAACGTCTAGCAGCTGTAAACGTTGAACCCAGCTTTAACATCCCCAAAACTCGTAAAAATTCCCAATTTTTATCTAAATTCCCCGTTAAAGATGTGATGGCTTTACCCAGAAGCTTCGAGAAGTGATGAGGTGTCACCACCTCCGCTAAATCAGTGGGATTTGTACAATTTCGTACAAATCTTTTACCCTTAATGTTATCCAGCTGAGGAATTCGAATTTCCTCAGCAAAATCCCCCAAAACCCCTCTTGTTTTCCCCCATTTTTTCACCCAAAATTCCCTATAAATACCCCCCTAGATGCATGTGAAAGAGCTGATTTTGGGGAAATATTGGGGGTTCTAGAGAATCGATTCTCTAATCTCACGAAACCAGTCAGCTAGCTTAGAAAATAAACACTAAAAATTTGAGTTCTAACGAGTTTGCTACTAATCCGGTGGTGGTGAGACTTTTCGGTAAGGTTGAAGGTTACAAGTTGCTGCCCTTAAAAAGGTGAACCCCCTTGACCTCTTCCCTTTACTATTTTATTTTCATTCTTTACATTATGAAATGTCTAAATCTTGGTAAAAATCTGCGTTCTGGTTTTGTTTGTTAGTTTTAAAGACATATGTTTCAATTTCGGACTATTATTTATTTTGTGATTTTGAGTGATGATTTCGTGTTGGAGGCATGAGGTCTCACTGGTCATGTATAATTTGTGAAAACATTGGATATAATAGTGAAATCGTAGCTATATCTGTTGCTATCTGATGTAAATAATATGATGTGAATGCTGTCCTATTTTGTTGTTGAAATGATTGATTTTTCTATTGTTTGTTCCCCCACTCCCTTTGTTATAATCATGCTCCTATCTTGTTTATTGAGCCTGTCTAAATATAGCTATTTCATGTATGTATTAATTAAGTATTAGTGATTTTTATTCATGTCTAAATGGATGTCTGTTATCATCTTGTAACACTATTTCCCTTTCCTGTAGAAACCCCATAGTTACACTAGTCTATGTTCGACCCATGTGATATGCAAATGTTATGAACTTGAGCATGAATATATTATTAAGATTTAGAATTGGTTTCATGAAATGCTTGATCCCTCCCGTTGTTCTTAATCCCTTTGATCTTACCCTTTACCTATTTTCTTCTCTTCTTAATTGTTTCTTGCTATGTATGATATCAACCTGAGTACCTGAACTATTAGTATTATTCTCTTAAATTTAGGGTGATGTTTTAGGTTAATTTCGAGTGCTGATAAGTTCTATTGATTCTTGTTTGGATTTATATGACATGTATATGAATGTTATACTTGTTTATTAATGTTCAACCCCTTCCTATTTCCCTTGTTTTCCTCAATTGGGTAGATATCCTTTTTTCCTCTTCATTTTTCCCCTTTACTGCCTTGTTAATGTCAAAATGGTTATAGGATGATGTTAACTTATGTGTATGAATTGGTTAAATTCTGTTGTCATTCTCTTATGTTTAAGTTAGTACGAATAGCAATCTCTGAACACTGTGACCTTTTTTTTAAGCTTCATGAGTGCTATTGATTCTTTGTTTGTCATCTGAAAATGCTATAAGATTTAGACTTGCTGTTAGAATTGTTATTATTGTTGAACTCTCATTTCTCTATCTTCTGCCCTGTTCCCTTCCCTCTTCCCTTTAATGATTCGATCCTGCTAGATGATTGTATGTGAACCTATTAACCATGGATTGGAATTAGCGTAAGTTTAAAATTATGAACTCTGTGTTGTTGTGTGTGAAAGTTCTGTTATGAGTAGGAGCTAGAGGTGAGTCATATCCACTCATGACATGCTCCTTACCCCTGTAGGTTCCTCTGTTTCATCTTCCCTAAAGATGCTAAATTCATTATCTGCTTTGTATGTTACATGTATGAACTGTGAAATAACGTTGGTCCTTACCATGATAACATACTTCTTATATGTCCCTCTCTTGTATTCTCATGTGATTTTCAACTAGTGATTGATGTTTTAAAAGGAAAAAACTTGTCCATCCTTCTTGACTTATTAGTGGTTAATGTGTGATGTCTAGATTAGGCTCTGTGACTAGCTTTTCTTTCTTAAATGATCTGTGTTAGAGTTGTTCAAAGGTCCCTTGTGTAACTCAAAATCTGCATGCTCCCTATGTTTCAATGCCATGCTCCTTTGAGTGTTAAGAGTGACTAAGTATGATTAAGTTTGCTTAGTATATTTTAGACTGATTTGTGTCTCCATGCCATGCTCCTTTTCTTTTAAAACATTTGTATATGTGTATATCTGAATCAATCTCTTGCTCCTTTCGATTTCTGGAAAAATGATCAACCTTTATGAATATTTGAATTATTTGAAGTCTTGTAATTGTGATAATATAATCCCTAGATGATGAATTTGTGACTTGGTATCTTGTTTCACATATTTTAAACTTTGTATGAATTCCTGTGTATTGCTAAATTGGTCGTCAAGAAATATTTTTAAGAAGTATGAAATTTATACACTGTTTAAATTACTCTTGCTTAATTTAGTTAAAATATGTACTAATTTTTATCTATTCTACTCTTTCTATGCATGAAATATGGTGGAGTCCAATTGGACTCCCAAAACTCCCCCTTTGCATTTCTTCAGTTAGGACTAGCCCAACAACTATCCGGACCAGCTTGTTCAAAGCTCAAAAGGGCCGAGTCTTGTGAGACAAAGGAGAAGCAGTAGCAGCAGAAGGATAATGGGCCAAGCCCAAGCGCATATCAATAGAAAAAAAAAGTCCAAAATGGACCAAATAAATAAAATTGGGCCAAAGCCCATAACATTCGGCAGCAGCAGTAGCCTAAAGGGCTGAAAAATAAAAAATGGACTAAGTCCAAAGTGAAAACGGCGGTGGGCATAAAGAGGGCCCACACACTAGAATTAGGAAAGGATTAGTTTCATAGTCCTCAACTTCTTATGTTTTATGTCTTTAATTGTTAATCAGTATTAATTATATAATTGGACTGACTTTGTAAAACTTAGTCGAATTATTCCCAAACGAGGTTAACATTACTGTTTAAATGTTTTCATTATACTAATCAATGTTCTTTATTTCTTTCAATTGTTCGTAACCTTTTTTAATCAAACGTCGACTCCTTTCTTTCATGTATAAAACAAATCATTCATATATTGTCTTTATAAAATCAACTCTTTCTAAAAACAACAAGATGTTTTTTAAAAACAAAATCAATCCCGTTTTAAAAGTTAGTCAACAAGTTAGTTTTTCAAACAAGCCCGGCAACCGCGAGTTAGCAGATACTCTTGGTGCCTTAACACCCTTCCAAGAGTATTAACTTGAACCCTTACCCTTAATCTCTTAATTTTTAAGGTCTTTATCTGTTTTGGATTTTAAAAATTCTTATAAGTTTTTCTTGGTTTTTACTTCATAAAAACTAAGTGGTGACTCTTGCTTTAAATTGAAGACATTTTGGAAACTTTAATTAGATTTTCGAAACAAACTTTTCAATAAACAAAACCATGTTTTTCCGTTCTTGCGTGAAAAGGATCAAAACAGAAAATGTGACTCTGCTGGAGATAATTCAACTAGGTTCTAACCTTATTGTTTGAAACTAACTTGTTTGACTAACTATTCGGAAATTGTAATAATTGTAACTTTATTGCTTTCCTTAAATTGTTTACTTTTCCGCGATTATAAATTGTTCATGGCATTTTCCGCCTCTCTTGGTAAAGCATTAGGGGTAAAAAGGCGATTACACAAATCTTTGCGGTCGTTCTTGACAAAACACATAATTTTCGAAACAAATGTGTGAAGTAGTTGACCCGCGGTCGGTTAACGGTCACTTGTTGTTTCAAGCTTGGGTTGTCCGCCCGGGTTCCAGGTTAATTTGGAAACCTACTCTATAAACTCAGGATAAAGCAAAACCAAATCCCGAAAATAGGCATTAGCCTAGGATGTCTTAATATCCAAGGGATATTAAGTCCATTAGTAAACCACCAAAACATGTCAACGGGTTTCCGACCCAATGACATAGCATCCAACTACGTGTTGTTTGAAAGACGTATGTGTTGTAACCGGACTATTGTCCTGGGGTGGGGCCTAACAGGTTATTCTATTTTGTAGGATGTCAAAATTCCTCAAGTTTGACATGGTAAAGAGGCGCCTCTCCTCCTCCGAATGTGGTGGATAAATGTAGGTCCTAACCATCAGAGGACAGTCCGTCAGTATATGGGACATTTGTCGTCTTTATTAGATATGGAGGCCTGGTCATAATTGATTGAGGTTTTAATAGGGTATTGTGACAACAAGAAAATGGTGTTCCAATTTAGAACGATGGAAATAACCCCAATGATAGAAAAACTCAGGGATTGCCTAGAGACCGCGGGTACAGCCAATGAAAGGCCTCAACAAGGCATCTTAATACCGAATAAACCCACCCCGACTCAGATTGCAAAGTATCTCCACTTGCGGGAGAATCAATGCCCATGGATAAGGAGTCCAAGTATGTCCTTTCAAGAACTCTACAACCATTTTACCACGAGGGAAGAGTTCTCTCAGTACCAAGGTGAATTCTACACGTTTCAAGAGTGGGATAAGACCCGAGCCTTGGCATTCACTATTGCTCTTTTAGGAATCATGGTATTCCCTCTAAATGAACAACTCCGCATCAACACTCGAGTAATAATGGTGGCCCATACCATGTTCCATGGCCTGATAGAGGGAACCACCGTCAATTATTTTCCTCTAGTACCAGTCATCTTATCTGATATTTATAGAGCTTTGGGGAAATGCAAGAACGGTCATCGTTACTTCCAAGGGTGCAACCTACTCCTACAATATTGGATTCTCAAGCATCTGGCCAAAGATAACGGAAGCCAGGAAATTCCCAACCCAGACGAAATCGATAACTTCGCAGTGTTGGCAGAAGTGCTTAGGGATAGAGGCACCGAAAATAGGACCAAGATAGGATGGGCCCAAGCTTTTTGTGAGCTTGGAGAAGATAATGTGCAGATGTTGTTCGATGATTTTCGCTCGAAGGAAGTAATTGTGAAATGTCATGATCTAGCTTTCCTTCCTCTTTTGAGAATTCGCGGGATCCAACCTTTTGCTCCGCAAAGGGTTCTTAGATAATTTGGAAGGGTTCAAATCGATCCAGCGACCGTTCACATCGGTTGCTATGTCATCGACTATGAGGAACATGAAAAAGTCCCAAAAGCTTCAAGGATCCGGCACAACTGGAAGACACTTGAGAAAATGGGTCTAGAGACTGCCCCAAAAAGGTTCGATCCCGGGTATGTGGACGGCTATAAGCAGTGGTTGAAGGCAGACATTGCAGAAGTATCTATATCAGAACCACGGGTTGACTCCAGACCCAATCTCCATCTCCAATTACTGAATCTCCAAGAGGAAATGGCTAGAAGAGATAAAGAATTTCTTATGAAAAAGGAAGAAGATCGACGCACTATAGCAGGGTTGACTCAGGAACTCAAAGATATGAGAATGGGAATAGCCCAGCTTGATTAAAAAATGACCAGGAAAGCCTTAGAGGCCCGGGCATTACCTATGCATGAACAAGTGGTGAAACTCCAGAGCGACATGTGGTTAAGCCAATTCGAGCTTAAGAGGATTACCGGAGCATCCAAGAGGAGCAGGACCGAGAAAGGACCTTCCACGTCATATCTTTAGTATCTTCTCCCCTGCGTGGGTTTTATTTCCATGTATGTCTTTATTTCACCTAAATTCGCCCCTGCGTGGGCGTGACTTTTGTGCAAATATCCTTTCCCCTAAAATGTATCCCCCTTTCGGCTAGCATTTGTATCCCTTTAAAAAAAGGAAGTTTTCTGTATATATACATGCTATTCTAGGGGGAAATAGAATGGTTCAGATACGTCACATACGTCTTTCAAACTCGCTAGGCCTAACCTTGGCATAAAAAGGTCACCCAGTTAGGACGCAATATTAGTATGATATTATTGTGATATAAACTGTTTTATGTGCTATGTGTGTTGCTTGAATCAAGGAAAAATTGGTCTACTCCATACCGAAATTTTCTAGAACACCGTAGGCAAAAAATTATAAGCCCACTATGTAAAGTCCGAGCAAAATACTCCAAGTCTTCCAAGTTTCTCCGAAAATTCTAAAGCATTCTAAAAACTTCCTAAAAAATCTCTGTTCTTTCAAGAAAGGTTGAAATGGAGGCCGTGACTATGTGAGAGAGAATGTTAAGGATACGAGAGGAAATGGAGGAGGTTCAGAGAAAACATGAGAGTGTCGATCAACTTATGGAAATTACCTTAGCTCGGTCCAAGGAGGTGGAAGAGCAAACTGCCAAGGCTAAAGAAAGGAATGCTGCGATTGACCAAATACAGAGAAAACCCGAGACTAAGACCGAACCAGAATTTGACCTAGAACTCAAAGAATTGCTCCTAAAGTTTGAGGATGTCACTAGAGGATTGGAACAAGTCAACAAAGGGAAGGAAAGAGTAACTAAAGAACCCGAAGACAAGGAGTAAGTGCCCATGGAGACCACTACTGAAGGGGCCCAACTCTTGGACACGAGAGTCCGCGACTGGACCAAAGTCAAAGGTGATGCTATTTGGCCTTCCAGATTCAAGCCAGGAGGGAATCCCATCACCCTCAAAGTTAACTTCCGCGAATATACCAAAAATCCAAAGGTGATTCTCTGTTCAGAAATTTACGAGACCCTGAAAGCTATGGGGGTCCTGCATCCTGACCAATCTGAGGGATTCAGATGTCACCCTCACAATGAGCACAAATAATGTGCCTATCATCCACGTCACAGAGGACACACTATTGATGAATGCAATTCCCTAAGAGCCCCGATTTACCACATGATCACTAACAGCCAGATAAGCCATCTATGGGGCCCCCGAACCATCCTTAATTATGACCAAGTTGGCTATTGCATGCCCATCACTGAGGAAATGATGATTCATCGCTATGATTTCACTGTCTTCCAGGACATTTACTATGAAATCTCTACTAAGCTGGTCCAAACCAGGATCCTAGAGCCCGTGGAAAGGAGACCAGGGAAGATGCCCAGGGCTTGGCGTCAGGGGAAAGAAGTTTGCCTCTACCACAAAGGGGTCGGAGGCCATGATATCGAGACTTGTTGCCACTTTCGGGTCGATTTTGAATACCTCATTGACATGGGGAAAATCGAGCTTGAGTTTCCCCCTTATCATCATTGAAGGAAAAAATTGAGAATAGTCTAGCCGATCCCATCATCTAGAGCTGAAAGTAGCAAAAGTAGCAGAGTTTTAGCTTTCAGTTTCTTTATTTTTATTTTTGATGTCGTCTTTTACTTTCCCTTTGTATTTAGAATAGTGGATGAAATTAAATAAGACAACTTATCTATCACAAGTTCGAACTACGTAGGGCCTGAATTCTCCTTCATGAGATACGTAGACAGCCTTCAAAGCCCGACCCATATCTTAAAGAAATTGTCATTTCTCCACATCGACGAAGATGACGAAGAGTTCAGGAGAACAATAGGCAGAAATGTTACAAGATCAACAAAATCAACCTTTCCTGACAAAAACTACTCATCCCAAATCAACGGACAAAATCCCGTCCTTTGAAACGATTAAGTCAAAACCACCTGTGGACCAACTTGCCTTGACGGAAAGCAACTTTTATGTGTTTAAAGTAAATCCTATGTGCTTATTTCTCACCATATATCTTGTATTATTTTTCACTAACAAAAAACAAACATAGCGACTTTTGAGTTATTTTTCATTTCAACAGATAAAAGAAACTGGTTTGTGTTGACAAAATCTGCCTGAACACTCCTACTTCACTCACTCGAAATCACACTTAGATCCATCCTCAGAGCCTCGCTTGTCTGCAGATAGAATGACTGATAGTGAGGAAGAAAACACCCTGGCTATAAGAGACAGCATCATCGCTGGACAAAATGAAATGATCGCAGAGCTTGCGAAGAAATTAGAAAAGATGCAGGAAGAAGTGAAAAAGGTAAAAAACATGGCTAGCTTGGCAATCGCCGCTAATACTCCTGCTTTGGGCGATTCTCATCTCCCTCCTCAAAACCCTCCACTCAACTCTTCGCAAACCGGAAATCAACCAAAAGACATCCCCTCCTCTTCCATTCCCAGGCCTTCAAACGAACCTGTACACAATAACCCCTCCCTCGTCAGGTCCTTGTACTAGACCCATACTCCCCCTATTCAACATACTAACCAGAACAACAATCCAGGTGCCTATTTCACACAAAACCCTCCAAACCTCCAGAACACTCCACAAAACACCTACAACTTCCAAAACAACCATCCTAATGCCACCAACATAGTTAACCCACATAATTTTACCCCCACATATCCAAATACTATTCCACATGTCCATCCCCCACCCGCACAAAATGTACCTCCCGCTTTCCATGCCATAACAGAACCATACCCCATCCTCCAGGAGAACCCTGAGATAGATCATTATGAAGAGAAAGAAAGAGAGTTGAAGGCTATAGAGATGAAACACGACCTCGATATGGCATAAATAAGAGAATAAATGGCCCAGATTTGAGAGTTACGGAGTTCGCCTTATGAGAAAGGCTACGACTATGACGATCTCTGCATTCACCCTGGGATGAACCTGCCAGAAGGTTTCAAAATTCCAAAATTTGAAATCTTCAATGGTGTTGGGAGTCCCGAAGCCCATCTAAGGAGTTACTGTGATCAGATGGTCAATTCCAGAAGAAACGACGCCCTGCTAATGAGACTCTTTAGCCGAAGTCTGAATGGAGAGGCATTGGAATGGTTCGCCTCCCAAGAATTGAAGAAGTGGTTCAAATGGAGAAATATCGCTCAAGATTTTTCCCAGAGATTCGCATATAACGTAGAAGTCATCCCGGATCGATATTACCTGGGACGCATCAGGCAAAAGTCAAATGAATATTTCATAGATTATGCTTACCGGTGGAGAAAAGAGGCCGCGAGAGTCCGGCCTCCTATGACCGAAGAAGAAATAAGTGCGGTGTTTATGCTCGCTCAGGAGTCTAAAGGTTATGACAAGATGAAATCCGCGGTAAAAGCCAAGTTCGCCAACTTAGTCAAAATCAGAGAGATTGTGGAAGAAGGGCTCCGCAGTGGCAAAATCACCAAAACCCCAGTTTCATCAGGACCTACCGGACCCCCAAAGAAAAAGAGAGAGGAGGTATCTTCGGTGTCTTTCAATCCTAGTCCAAAACCACATAAACCATTCGGAGCTGGTTACAAGAAGCCACTTGTTCCAATAACCCCTCCTCCAGTTACAAAAAACCCTCAACCGATCTTCTATACTCAGCCAATCTACCAAACTCCCGTGCCAAATGTGCATCCCATCTACCGAACTCCAGTGACAAATGTGAAACCCACATACCAAGCACCTTCCTAGAATTTTACAGTAT
The DNA here is from genome assembly GCA_003996215.1 of Jaltomata sinuosa. NCBI lineage: Eukaryota > Viridiplantae > Streptophyta > Magnoliopsida > Solanales > Solanaceae > Jaltomata > Jaltomata sinuosa. The sequence goes on from QJPP01004476.1 coordinate 124,599, forward strand.
ACCAAAGAGCTCCTAAAAACCAGAACAACCACCGGGTTCCTTCACCCGCTAACCCCGGTCTCCGTCGACCAAACTTGGAAAAGAGAGTTCCTCGAACTTTCACTCAATTAGATGAAACCCGAACTCAGTTATATGAAAGACTGAAGGCCGCTGGATTAGTTCAGCCCATTCAGCATAAACCAGGTAACGTCAACTCTCCTTTCTACAAAGCTGATCGACATTGTGCTTATCACTCTAGAGGGCCCAAACACAGCACAGAGGATTGCATCAATCTGAAACACAAGATTCAAGATTTGATCGATCAGAAGGTATTCACCTTACAGACAGCACCACCAAATATTAATAACATCCCACTTCTGAATCACGGAAGAGCCACTGTAAACATGATCAAAATAGAGGAAGAATGGTTCGCAAGCAAGTCCATAGTGTTGGAGAGCCCCAAAAAGCCTGAGGAACTAGAAAGGTTTGTAGCTGCTTTGAACATCACGAAGAAGCCACAATTTGCTGTGTTGGTGTCAGCTGAAAAAGAGTTTGTAATTGAAGCTGTCGTAACTCACGATATGACAAGATCTGGGAGATGTTATGTCCTCAAAAATCTGGCAGATGATGCTTACAAGAAGATTCTGCAGAAAAGGCCAATCACTGAAGGCAAAGCAGAAGAGTTTTGGAGAAGAATGCAGCCAAAAGAGTACTCGATTGTGAAGCACTTGGAAAAGACCCCGGCTAAAATTTCTATTTGGGAATTGCTCATGAGTTCCTTGTACCACAGACAGGTGTTACTCAAGGTTCTAAATGAAGCTTACGTGCCTACGGGTACCAGTGCAGAAAACTTAACTGCCATGGTAAGTCAAGTCCTAGGAAGCCACCACATCCATTTCAGTGATGATGAGTTGCCTTTTGAAGGCGTGACGCACAACAAGGCTCTAAATATCACTATTCAGAGTCAAGAAAAGGTTGTGAACAGGGTACTGATCGATGACAGATCAGGATTGAACATTTGTCCATTGTCAACACTGACACAGTTGGAATATAATTTGGGAAAGATCCATCAAAGCAGGGTCAATGTAAGGGCCTTCGACAGAGGATAGAGAGATATCCTTGGAGAAGTCAACCTATACATTTAGATGGGACCCGCTGAATTTTGGACAGAGTTACAGGTCATGGATATTACCACTAGTTACAATTTTCTTTTGGGATGGCCATGGATCCACGAAGCTGGGGCCGTACCATCAACCTTGCACCAAATGGTAAAGTTCTTTTCGGAAGGGCATGAAGTGGTCATCCATGGAGAGGGAAGCCACCTGAGTTGACCAAGCGGCTGTGTCCCCAAAATCGAAGAGGTCCTGAGAGGGAGTGACTTCTACACGGTGGAAATTGTGAATGCCACAGAAGAGGACTTGGCTCCTTAAATTCCTATGCCTCCTATTTACAAGATGCTTGCGACCACAATGCTGAGGTGTGGTTATGAACTAGGCTCGAGGCTAGGAAGGAACTCTGACGGTCGGATCGAACCTTTAAGTATCCCTGGACAGTTGAGAAAGCACGGATTGGGGTATGTGATCCAAGAAGGTGAAGCCAACAACAAAGAAAAGAAGAGGTCAGGACTGCCCAAGACTTTTTCTCATTTGTATCAATCGTTCCCAGTATGCGTCAGTCCTCCAAGCGATGGGTTTGAGGATGGAATAGGGGATATATTTGAGGAGTGTGATACTATCATGGAAGAAGCTCCCAAAACAACCACAATCAGGAACCTCAAACCCGGTGAGAAGTTACAAAAACTGGGTCGCCACTCCCTTGGCTACTCTCCACTCCGTGGGGTAGCCAAAGACTTTGTTTTACAAAATTTGGCGACTGTCCAGATGAGGCTCCACGACCCGCCCTTTATGTTTTAAATGTCCTCATACTATTTACTGCTTTCTAAAAGGCATGAACCTACATTCATGTAGGTTGTAGACATAGTTTGTAAATATTTCTGAATTTCAAATGAAAGCCTCCTTATTTTAAAAATATTCGCCGTTTAAAGATTTATTTTTATTTGCTTATTATTATCTAACGCGTTTTGTTTTGGTTTTGGTAATAATAAGTTAAAATCTGTCACTGTCATGTCATGTCAATGGCTTACCAAACAAACTGAGCTAGGTGATGATGATTTCGAGGAATATAGTGAAGAAACTATGGTTCCCGAAGACTTGGCAGAGGAATTAAAAGACTTTGAGAATCGAGAAAAGCCTAATCTAGAGGAAACTGAGTCGGTCAATCTAGGAGAGGACCAAAAAGTCAAAGAAACCAGAATCAATGCCCATTTGATAGAAACATAGAAAAGAGAACTTATCATATTGCTCCAAGAATACATCAACATATTTGCTTGGGCCTACAGTGATATGCCAGGTTAAGCACAAACATAGTCTCCTACAAGCTGCCTAATAATCCAGGGTTTGATCCCATCAAGCAGAAGATTTGAAAGTTCAAGCCAGATCTAAGTCTGAAGATCAAGGAAGAAGTTACCAAACAGATTTATTATGGAGTGGTAGGGGTTACAAAGTATCCGACCTGGTTGGCCAATATTGTCCCAGTTCCTACGAAGGATGGGAAGATCAAAATGTGTATCGATTATCGAGACCTGAACAGGGCCAATCCAAAAGACAACTTTCTATTGCCCAATATTCATATCCTTATCGATAACTGCGAGAAGCACAAAATGCAGTCATTCATGGATTATTTTGCTGGATACCATCAGATCTTAATGGATGAAGAAGATGCGGATAAAACAACCTTTATCACCCCCTGGGGTATCTACCATTACTGAGTGATGCCATTTGGTCTGAAAAATACGGGTGCTACTTATAAGAGAGACATGACAACCATTTTCCATGACATGATTCATAAGAAGATCAAGGTATACGTGGATGACATGATTTTCAAATCCCGCGAGAGTTCAGATCACTTGACCCATTTGAGGAAGTGTTTTGATCGCCTGCAAAAATACAATCTAAAGCTGAACCCCGCAAAGTGTGATTTTGGAGTGCCAGCTGGCAAGATGTTGGGATTTATAGTCAGTAAAAGGGGCATCTAGCTCGACCCCTCAAAGATCAAAGCAATTCAGGAGGTTCCTCCTCCGTAGACCAAGAAAGAGGTCATCAGTTTCCTAGGAAGGTTGAATTATATTAGTTGATTCATAGCTCAATCAACGGTTATTTGTGAACCCATTTTTAAGTTATTAAAGAAAGATGCGCCGACTGGTTGGACCAAGGAGCACCAACAAGCTTTTGATTATATCAAGGACTACTTATCCAGTCCTCCGGTATCGGTTCCCCCAAGAGAAGGGAGCCCATTATTGCTGTATCTATTGATTTTAGAAAATGCCTTCGGATGTATCCTGGGACAACATGATGAAACTGGAAAGAAAGAACGAGCGATTTATTATATGAGTAAAAAGTTCACTCTGTGCGAGGCTCATTATACTTTGTTAGAAAATACTTGTTGTGCTTTTTATTGGGTCGCTCAGAAGTTGAGACATTATTTGTGTCCCTATACGACATATCTCATTTCCATAATGGATCCCCTGAAGTACATATTCCAAAAGGCCATGCCTACGGGGAAATTAGCCAAATGGCAAATGTTTCTATGTGAGTTCGACATCATATATGCAACCCAAAAAGCAATCAAGAGACAGGCCTTAGCAGATCATTTAGCAGAAAATCCGATTGATGAAAATTATGAACCGCTCCAAACTTACTTCCCCGATGAAGAGATTTTGTTTGTAGGTAAGGATATTGCTGATTCATACCCCGGTTGGAGATTGTTCTTCAACGGAGCGGTCAACTTCAAAGGTTCAGGCATTGGAGTAGTCTTGGTATCAAAAACTGGTCAGCACTATCCGGTGACAGCCAATCTCCATTTCCCAGACACTAACAACATGGCCGAGTATGAAGCTTGTATTCTCGGTATCCAACTAGCTATTGATATGAATGTTCGAGAACTTTTGGTCATAGGTGATTTCGATTTGCTAATTCACCAAGTTCAAGGTGAATGGGCTGTGAAGAACCCCAAGATCGTGTCGTATGTGAAGATGGTTCAAAATTTATGCAAGAGATTCAGGAAGATCGAATTCAAGCATACACCAAGGATTCAGAATGAGTTTGCCGATGCCTTGGCAAACATATCCTCCATGATTCAACATCCCGATCGGAATTATATCGATCTATTAATAATAGGTCTCAAAGAACAACCTACACACTGTGCGCAAGTCGAAGCAGAATCAGACGGATAACCATGGTATTATGATATCAAGAGGTATCTAGAAGTTGGAGTCTATACCAAAGATGTGACCGCCAACCAAAAGAAAACCATTCGCCAAATGGCCAACAACTTTTTCCTAAATGGAGAAATCCTATATATGAGGACTCCGGACCTTGGATTCTTAAAATACGTTGATTCGGTTGAAGCCACAAGATTATTGGAAGAGGTACACGCTGGGTGTGTGGTCCCCACATGAATGGGTTCACCCTAGCCAAGAAGATTTTGCGAACTGGATACTTTTGGATGACCATGGAAAATGACTGTAGCAAGTTTGTACAAAAATGTCACAAGCGCCAGATCCACAGAGATTTGATTGAAGTACCACCTAGCGATCTTCATTCAATGAGCGCACCTTGGCCTTTTGTAGCCTGGGGCATTGATGTCATTGGTCCCGTCGAGCCGTCTGCCTTGAATGGACACAAATTCATTTTGGTAGCTATTGATTACTTCACCAAGTGGGTAGAATCTACTTCTTACAAGTCTGTGACCAAGAAGATTGTAGCAGATTTTGTTAAAAACAACCTAATCTGTTGATTCGGGATCCCCGAGTCAATTATTATCGATAATGGAACAAATTTGAATAGCCACTTGATAAAAGAAATATGTGAGCAATTCAAGATCACTCTTCGTAATTCAACCGCATACTGGCCACAAATAAATAGAGCTGTGGAAGCCGCCAACAAGAAGATCTTGAGAAAAATGGTCGACCATCACCGATCTTGGCACAAGATGTTTCCTTATGCTTTATTGGGATACCGGACGACCGTCAAGACTTTGACTGGGGCGACCCCTTATATATTGGTGTATGGGTCAGAAGCAGTGATACCTGCGGAAGTCGAAATACCATCTCTTAGGATCATTCGAGAAGCTGGACTGAACAATGAGGAATCGGTTCATGCCTGTCACGAGCAACTCTTGTTGATTGATGAGAAAAGGATGAGTGTCGTATGCCATGGTCATTTGTACTAGCAAAGAATGATTCTTGCATTCAACAAAAGAGTGAGAGATTGCATGTTTGCCATAGGACAACTGGTTATCAAGCGCATTTTTCCCCACCAGGAGGAATACAAAGGAAAGTTTGCACCCAATTGGCAAGGCCCGTATGTCATCCAGAAAGTGTTAACCGGGGGAGCTCTGATCCTATCCAAAATGGACGATCAAGTGTGTACCAAACCGATCAATTCCGATGATGTGAAGAGATACTTTGTTTAGGGATAGTTTTCCTTTAATTTCATTTCCCTGTAATCGCATTTCCTGATTGTAATCATTTTATGCTTTGTAATACCTTAAAACATCCCTATACTCTCATACGAACTACGTTTGACCTAAATTCTCAAGAATGAGAGACGTACGCGGCCTGTGTCGGCCTCGATCAACCCCTTAGGAAAATCTATCTTTCCCCTTAAGAACTACGTTTGACCTGAATTCTCAAGAATGAGATACGTAGGCGGCCTGTGTCGGCCTCGATCATCCCTTTATTTATTTCCAATAATTTCTCACTGTAAGTGTGGGAACTACGTTTGACCTAATTCTTGCCTCAACAGGATACGTAGAAGCCACAACGGTTTGGTCATATCACCCCAGGAAATGGAAACTGGGCAAAAATTTTGAGAAAGGAATCTCAAAAATTCAGAAGATGAAGGTTGTTGCCAACAAGACAAGAGGATGCTTGTAGATACGCAAATTCCATAATGGTTAATCCGTATCACCCAGGAAATGGAAACTGGGTAGAATTTTTGAGAAAGGAAACTCAAAAAAATTCTGAAGACGAAGAGATTTAGACTCCGAAGAGTTCCCCAACAAGAATGCAGAGTATGCCGAAGAGCAACCAAAGCAAATACCGAGAAAGAATCTCTCGATCCCCACAGAGTCTCAAGTCTCTTGTCAATGGAATGAGATTCACTATGAAGCCTTTAACTGGGGCAGAAATTTTTGAGAAGGATCTCAAAATTTCTGCCAAGCTTCATTCAAGAATTCAACATTAAGCTCCAAGGAATTCCCCAGCACCGAGAGATCAGAGTCTACTTCAAGGAATCCCCAGTCCTATATGGATTAATCCCCGGCAGTGATAGATTTCTCGAAAATCATCTCTCTGAGTTCCCCAGCTTAGATGACGAAGTATCTTTGTAGTACGCCAGCAGTACATCAGAAATGTCAAAGACCTCGAGTAAAGGACGTTCATTGAACTAGTACATGACATGACAGGCAGAGACATTTCCAAAAAATATCTTCTTTTTAAACTCTTTGTTTTCAAAGAACTTGTTTGAAAAAGTATTTACAAAAGATTAGTTTTACTCTTTTAATGTATTTTTGTCTTACGTATGCCGTGGCTCGGAGAGAGTCGAAGGTGATGAGTACCTGAGACTAGAAAAGCATACGAAGAAGACAGAACCAGGAGCAAAAGATCGAAGGAGGTCAACACAAACCAGTTTCGACCAAACTAACATTTTTTATGTAGATGCAGGTTATTCCCAAAATTACATTAGAAAACAGTCTCACGCTCAAAGAAGTGCAATGAGACCAGATGCTTTGAGATTTGGCAAGAAAAGCCCAAAATAGCAGAAAAAAGCTAAAGAGGCAGAAGTCCCTAAAGCGAACAAATTTTCTAGTAGTTCACATGAATTACCAGATAAAGAGAAAGTGACAACGTTCTTAAGTCTCAAAAGGGATCAAGACATTTCAGCCCGCTTCAAATTAGGGCACCCAAATAAAAGAGCGAAACACTTTCCACCAATGCCTAGTAAGACAGGGATCACCCAGAACAGACAATGTTGAAAAATGGTATTTATGGTTGTCCGTTGAAGCAGGCAAGGCCATTTTGCTCACATTTTAAACAAAAGTTATTTTGATTAGCTTCATTGACGTTTTCTTTAAAGTCTTTCAAATTTTGATCATAGACGCGAGCAAAAGCGATGATGTGTCTACTAACTGTTTGCTTTGAGCGCAGGTACACACAATGTAATCAACATGAATACCAAAGGTGATGTTTTCTATGACTCCCCTATGGGATATTGCATCATACATCACTACATGGAATCACATTTTGCTTTCATATTGCACCATGTCATGTTGCATCATACTGCATTTCACCATATTGCACCATATTGCATCACATGGAATACCATTGTGTTGCATCATATTATGACATATCGCATTGCATCATATTATATTATGTTGTGTCGTATTGTATGGCATCATATCGCAGGGCCTTTAATATTTGCATGTCGAGAGGGCCATTCATATTTTCATGCCAAGAGGGCCATGTCAAGAGGACCATGCCGAGAGGGCCATTCATATTTGCATGCCAAGAGGGCCATGTCAAGAGGACCACGCCAAGAGGGCCATGTCAAGAGGACCATGTCAAGAGGGCCATTCAAATTTTCATGTCGAGAGGACCATCATCATCAAATATCGCAGATACACATCCCCTGCAAAAACTATGTCCCTCTGCCAGCTGGCTGCAAAGAGGATGACATTCATTAGGCGTCTCCAAGTCGCACTAGCTGCGCAAGATCGACCTTAGCATGCTTATATCCAAAATTATGTGAGGCGAAAGAGTCTGACGTTAGGATATCATTATCATTTATTATGCCAAGTCTGGAATCCAGCATGTTTATGTCCCATATTGTGTAAGGCAGAGGAGTCTGACGTCAAGGATATTTTATGCACCTTTATTCGAAAGCATCAATCGCCAGAAGATGCTGTTATATACCACCCTTCGTCAAGGTTCGAAGCATATCATCTGAGGGATATCTATAAGTCGTCTCCACCCAAATCGGACAATGAATCAAATTTTCCAATATTCGAAGGTCAAAAGTCGTCTATAAGTCACAACGATATCCGAAACTGGATAGTGTACAAGATTGCCCAAAATTTGATAGGACTAAGAGCTGTCTGTAAGCCTCCTCTATCCAAAGGCGGATAATGTGCAAGATTACTCGAAAGCTGGCAACTTAAAGGCGTATGTAAGCCTCCTTTATCCAAAGTTGGATGATGTGCTAGATTACCCAAAGCTTGACAATGCAGGGAATATCTATTAGTCGCATCGATATGGATAATGCATAAGATTTAGCCCAAAGACATATCAAAAAGACCACCGCCAAAAGCCAAGAAGGCTACCATATTCAAGAGAATGCCCTTAAACAATCAAGAAGAGACAAGAAAGGACGTCATCTTCCTCAAAAAACAACATATAAAGGAAAATGAGGTACGAAGCTATCTCTCCTTGTCGAATTCGTTTAGTACTAACCATTTGGTTTTGAGATATTGTCGAGATCATCGAAGAAGGATGAAATTCTGAAAATCAAAACCACAGGTGCAGACTACACCAAAAAGGACGCATCACAACGTGGAACTATTTCTTAGCAGCAACTTGACACAGTCCGGAGAGGGATATCAAACTCTTTGGATGCGAACTGAGGAACAACTAACCACCACCATCAAACCACACCCCTATCAGAAGGCATGTGGGTATTTCCTATCTTTTGGTCTTAGTTCGCACCCGGGTTATTTTCTGAACTCACACTAGATGCAATATCCTTTTCAAATCTGAGTGACAATACACCTCGAGCTTTGGAAATTATGTCCAGGTAAAATCTTACTTATGGGTGTGAAGTGCACCACATTCATAGTTGAGAGATTACAAGCCTCTTTTCTATAGCTCAACTTATTCGTCACTCATCCCGAGCCAAAGGTTGTCTTAACACAAAGATTACCTTTTCCACCGATTTAGTCAAACTACAAGCAGCCTGATTCCTTGAGTCCTGGGATATGTAGGCGGGCTCTATGATGAAAACTCGGTTGCATTCCTAACTCCCCCCAATCCTCCTACTCCCTAGCTTTTCGGTCTCTCCGTACTCTGAAATTGGGAAAGTTTAGAATTCCTCAAAAATTGTGCATACAATTAAGCATCTTGAACTACAAGTGTTCTGAATTCTCATGTAACCCGAGATATGTAGGAAACTCAATACCAAGGTTCGACCATGATTCCTTGAAATTTGTGCTAAAACCAACCACCTGTCGAGGATGGACTTGTGGTCGGACAAAAAATGGGAACATCAAATCCCTTTGCCCAGGGTTCATTACACTCACCCTACCCAAAGGGAGGGGCAACTGTTGACACCTAATTTTTACCCGCCACATTACGAATTAATTTTGAGCCTTTTGAATTTTAAACAATTTTTGAAATAATTGTTTTGTAAAAAGGGATACAATATTTTCAAATCAGCTTTACGAATAGTTCTGAGTAATGATTTATAATTTTCATATTTAAATATGTGAAATTTATATAAAATTACTTAAAGAATTATTTTAAAAAAAAATTGATTTCATAAGAAAATCTCTTTGAAAGGCTAAACCTGTAATTTTTCCCAAAAATTAATTTAAATAAAAGTTAATTGAAAAATTGATTTTATAATTAATTAAAGAGGTGATTATGTGTGGAATATAATAATTATTTTGAATTGTTTCAATTTATTAAAGATCAAAATTAATTTCAATTAATTCATCTCTAAGCCTGATTATTTCAATTTTAGCCAAATTCTAACTATTCTTTCCTAATTGGCTATTTCCTAAACCTAAAGTGGCCACATTTTTCAAATGTGGCCACAATTTAAACCCACCCTTATAACTCCATCACAAACCCTTTGTTTCAGCCATCTATTGGGCCGAATCAACACTTCCATCCGCCAACCCACTTCAATTTCTCCCCACACTTGAACCCAATACCCACCTGACCCGGCCCAACCCTTCACACACCCTTATACTCCCTCTCTTCACCCATCTCTCTTAACACTAACATATACAACCAAACGACCCATTTTTCTTCATCTCCCCTAAAACACCTCTCAGAACCCTAAGCGCCGCCACCCTTATCCCTTCAAATCTTCATCCTCCCCGTACAAATCACGTGCCCGGCATGAATATTGTACCATGAAGGTACCAGAAAAGGGGTACGTGGCCTCAATCCTCTCTCCTCTCTCTCTTTTCATCTAACAAACAATGAAAACCAGTACAACCCTAACGTCTAGCAGCTGTAAATGTTGAACCTAGCTTCACCATCCCCAAAACTCGTTAAAATTCCCAATTTTCATCTAAATTCCCCGTTAAAGATGTGTTGGCTTCACCCAGAAGCTTCGAGAAGCGATGAGGTGTACCTCCTCTTCTAACTCAGTGGGATTTGTACAATTTCGTACAAATCTGTTTCCCTTAACATTATCCAGTTGAGGTTCCTCAGCAAAATCCCCAAAACCCCCTCTTGTTTTCCCCCATTTTTTCGCCCAAAATTCCCTAAAAATACCCCCCTAGCTGCATGTGAAAGAGCTGATTTTGGGGAAATATTGGGGGTTCTGGAGAATAGATTCTCTAACCTCATGAAATCGGTCAGCTAGCTTGGAAAATAAACACTAAAAATTTGAGTTCTAACGAGTTTCCTACTAATCTGGTGGTGGTGAGACTTTCCGGTGAAGTTCAAGGTTACAAGTTGCTGCCCCTAAAAAGGTGAACCCTCTTGACCTCTTCCCTTTACTATTTTATTTTCATTCTTTACATTATGAAATGTCTAAATCTTGGTAAAAATCAGGGTTCTGGTTTTGTTTGTTAGTTTTAAAGACATATGTTTCAATTTCGGACTATTATTTTTTTTGTGATTTTGAGTGATGATTTCGTGTTGGAGGCATGAGGTCTCACTGGTCGCGTATAATTTGTGAAAACAGTGGATATAAGAGTGAAATCGTAGCTATATATGTTGCTATCTGATGTGAATGCTGTCCTATTTTGTTGTTGAAATGATTGATTTTTCTATTGTTTGTTCCCCAACTCCCTTTGTTATAATCATGATCCTATCTTGTTTATTGAGCCTGTCTAAATATTGATATTTCATGTGTGTATTGATTAAGTATTAGTGTTGTTTATTCATGTCTAAATAGATGTCTGTTATCATCTTGTAACACTATTTCCCTTTCCTGTAGAAACCCCATAGTTACACTAGTCTATGTTCGACCCAAGTGATATGCAAATGTTATGAACTTGAGCATGAATCTGTTATTAAGATTTAGAATTGGTTTCATGAAATGCTTGACCCCTCCTGTTGTTCTTAATCCCTTTGATCTTACCCTTTACTTGTTTTCTTCTCTTCTCTATTATTTCTTGCTATGTATGATATCAACCTGAGTACCTGAACTGTTAGTATTATTCTCTTAAATTTAGGGTGATGTTTTAGGTTAATTTTGAGCACTGGTAAGTTCTATTGATTCTTGTTTGGATTTATATGACATGTATATGAATGTTATACTTGTTTATTAATGTTCAACCCCTTCTTGTTTCCCTTGTTTTCCTCAATTGGGTAGAGATCCTTCCTCTTCATTTTTCCCCTTTACTGCCTTCTTAATGTCAAAATGGTTATAGGATGATGTTAACTTATGTGTATGAATTGGTTAAATTATGTTGTCATTCTCTCATGTTTAAGTTAGTACGAATAGCAATCTCTGAACACTGTGACCTTTTTTTTAAGCTTCATGAGTGCTATTGATTCTTTGTTTGTCATCTGAAAATGCTATAAGATTTAGACTTGCTGTTAGAATTGTTATTATTGTTCAACTCTCATTTCTTTATCTTCTGCCCTGTTGCCCTCCCTCTTCCCTTTAATGATTCGATCCTGCTAGATGACTGTATGTGAGCCTATTAACCATGGATTGGAATTAGCTTAAGTTTAAAAATCTGAACTATGTGTTGTTGTGTGTGAAAGTTCTGTTATGAGTAGGAGCTATATGTGAGGCATTTCCACTCATGACATGCTCCTCAACCCTGTAGGTTCCTCTGTTTCATCTTCCCTAAAGATGCTAACTCCATTATCTGCTTTGTATGTTACATGTATGAACTGTGAAATAACTTTGGTCTTTACCATGATAACAACCTTCTTATATATCCCTTTCCTGTATTCTCATGTGCTTTTCAACAAGTGATTGATGTTTTAAAAGGAAAACACTTGTCCAGCCTTCTTGACTTATCTATGGTTAATGTGTGATTTCTAGATTAGGCTCTTTGACTAGTCTTTCTTGCCTAAATGATCTGTGTTAGAGCTGTTCAAAGGTCCCTTGTGTAACTCAAAATCTGCATGCTCCCTATGTTTCAATGTTTAAAAGTTTGAGTGTTAAGAGTGACTAAGTATGATTAAGTTTGCTAAGAATACTTTAGACTGATTTGTGTCTCCATGCCATGCTCCTTTTCTTTTCAAACATGTGTATATGTGTATATCTGAATCAATCTCTTGCCCCTTTCTATTTCTGGAAAAATGATCAACCTTTATGAATATTTGAAAGATTTGAAGTCTTGTAATTGTGATAATATAATCCCTAGATGATGAATTTGTTACTTGGTATCTTGTTTCATTTATTTTAAACTTTGTATGAATTCCTGTGTATTGGTAAATTGGTCGTCAAGAAATATTTTTTAGAAGTATGAAATTTATACACTGTTTAAATTACTCTTGCTTAATTTAGTTGAAATATATACTAATCTTTATCTATTCTACTCTTCTATGCATGAAATATGGTGGAGTCCAATTGGACTCCCAAAACTCCCCCTTTGCATTTCTTCAGTTGGGCCTAGCCCAACAACTATCCAGACTAGCTTGTTCAAAGCCCAAAAGGGCCGAGTCTTGTGAGACAAAGGAGAAGCAGTAGCAGCAGAAGGAAAATGGGCCATGCCCAAGCGCATATCAGTAGAAAAAAAAGTCCAAAATGTACTGAATAAATAAAATTGGGCCAAAGCCCATAACATTCGGCAGCAGCAGTAGCCCAAAGGGCTGAAAAATAAAAAATGGACTAAGTCCAAAGTGAAAACAGCGGTGGGCATAAAGAGGGCCCACACACTAGAATTAGGATTAGTTTAATAGTCCTTAACTTCTTATGTTTTATGTCTTTAATTGTTAATCAGTATTAATTATATAATTGGACTGACTTTGTAAAACTTAGTCGAATTATTCCCAAACGAGGTTATTATTACTGTTTAAATGTTTTCTTTATACTAATCAATGTTCTTTATTTCTTTCAATTGTTCGTAACCTTTTTTAATCAAATGTCGACTCCTTTCTTTCATGTATAAAACAAATCTTTCATATATTGTCTTTATAAAATCAACTCTTTCTAAAAACAACAAGATGTTTTTTACAAACAAAATCAATCCCGTTTTAAAAGTTAGTCAACAAGTTAGTTTTTCAAACAAGCCCGGGCAACCGCGAGTTAGCGGATACTCTTGGTGCCTTAACACCCTTCCAAGAGTATTAACTTGAACCCTTACCCTTAATCTCTTAATTTTTAAAGTCTTTATCTGTTTTGGATTTTAAAAATTCTTATAAGTTTTTCTTGGTTTTTACTTTATAAAAACTAAGTGGCGACTCTTTCTTTAAATTGAAGACGTTTCAGAAACTTTAATTAGATTTTCGAAATGAACTTTTCAATAAACTAAGCCATATTTTTCCGTCCTTGCCCGAAAAGGATCAAAACAGGATATAAATCTGCTGAATGCCAGACTTGGCATAATAGATAATAATAATATCCTCAAAGTTAGACTCCATCGTCTCACGCGATCTCGGATATAAGCATGTTGAATGCCTAATTTGGCATAATAAGGGAGCAATTATACCCTCAACGTCAGACTTCTCCGTCTTAGGCAATATTGGATATAACTTTGTTGAATGCCAAACTTGACATAATAATTAATGATAATGATAATGATCTCCTCAATGTTAGACTCCACCATCTCACGTGATCTCAGATATAAGTATGCTGAGGGTCGATCCTGCGCAGCATGTGCGACTTAGGGACGCCTATGAATGTCATCCTCTTTGAAATCGGCCAGTAGAGGGACATAATACTCGCAGTGAATGTGTGTCTGCAGTACTGAATGATAATGTGGATGATCATGCAATGGCCCTCATGACATGGTCCTCGCGACATGCAAATGTATAGCCCTCACGGCATGGTCCTCACGACATGCAAATATGATGGCCTTTGCGGCATGGTCCTCACGACATGCAAATAGGATGGCCCTCACGGCATTGTCCTCTCGATATGAAAATATGATGGCCCTCACAGCATGGTCCTCGCGACATGTAAATATGATGGCCCTCGCGGCATGGTCCTCTCGACATGCGAATATGATGGCCCTCATGGCATGGTCCTCTCGACATGCAGATATGATAACCCTCGCAGCATGGTCCTCTCGACATGCAGATATGATGGACCTCGAGGCATGGTTCCTCTGGTCTTTATTTTATCATGTCGACTCTTTTATGTGTACCTGTGCTCGTGGTGAACAGTTAGTAGACACAACGTCGCTTTTATTCAGCGACCACAGTTGAACTTGAAAAATTCTAAAGACAACGTCTATGAAGCTAATTAAAACAACTTTATTTCAAATGCAAAGGAGGTGGTCGTGCCCATTGCTGGGGATAGCCATAAATACCGCTTTTGAACATTATCTGTTCGTGGTGATTTTTTGACTTGCTGGGGATTAGCGAAGAACATCGTAGCTCTCTCATTTGGCGTCCTAGTTTGAGGTTGACCAAAATGTCCTGATCTTCTTAGGGACTTGAGGACGCTATTGATCTCTCTTTACTTAGTAGCTCTTGTGAATTATAAGGAGATTCGCCTGTTCCTAGAGTTTTGCTTCTTTCGGTTTCTTCCCGCTATTTTGGCTTTTCCCACCAAATTTTGGGGTGCCTGATCTCGTTGCGTCTCTTTGAACGCGAGAATGATTTCTATCATACTTTTTGGGACAACCTGCATCCACAGAAAAATTATTAGTTTTGGTGAAACTGATCTGTGTCGATCTCATTCGATCTTCTGCTCCTTGTTTTGTCTTCTCCGGATGCTCTCCAATCTCGATTACTCGTTGCCCTCGAATCTCCTCGGGTCATGGTAGACATAAGACAAAATTAAAGGAGTAAAACTAATCTCTTTGTATAGATCTTTTGTAAAGATTTTTCAAGCAAGCACTTTGGAAAACTATGATTTTGAAGAAGGATATTTTGGAGAGGTCTCTGCCTGTCATATAATGTACTAGCTCCACGAATGTCTTTTACTTGAGGCCTTGATGTTTCCGACAGACTGTTGGCGGACTACGAGTATCCTTTGTCTTCCTAACTGGGGAGCTCAGAAATGCTTCTCGAGAAATCTGTCATGACTGGGGATTAATCCACCTTGGACTGGGGATTTCTGAAGCAGACTCTGATCTATTGGTGTTGGGGAACTCTTCAGAGTTTAACTCTGAACTCTTGAATGAATCTTGGTGGAAGTTTTGAGGTCCCCCTCAAAATTTCTGCCCCAGTTAAGGTTTCATGATGAATCTCACTCCATTAGCAAAAGACTTGAGACTCTGTGGGGATTACGAGATTCTTTCTCGATATTTACTTTGGTCGCCCTTCAACACATTCTGCGTTCTGACTCATTAGAGACGATCTTTGCCTTCTGAGTTTTCGAGATTCTTTTCTCGAAAATTTTCCCCAGTCTCCATTTCTTGGGTGATATGACCGAGCCATCGTTGTGCCTATGTATCCCATTGAGGCAAGAATCAGGTCAAGCGTGGTTCCCACACTCAAAGTGGGAGAATGTTGAAAATTAATAAAGGGGTAACCGAGGCCGACAAAGGCCACCTACGTATCTCATTCTTGAGAATTCAGGTCAAACGTAGTTCGTACATGGAGTATAGGGAATTTTAAGCTATTACAAAACATAAAAATGATTACAATCGAAAAAACACGGTTACAGGGGAAAGAAATGGAAAAAAAACATCTCTAGGCGTAGTATCTCTTTGGTCCACACTTGACCATCCATCTCAGACAAAATCAAGGCTCCTCCGGATAACACCTTTTGGACAACATACGAGCCTCGCCAATTAGGTGCAAATTCCCCTTTGTACTCCTCCTGGTGAGGTAAAATACGCTTAAGGACAAACTGTCCTATGTCGAACATGCGAGCTCTTACTCTTTTGTTGAAAGCATGAATCATTTGTTGCTGGTACAACTGTCCATGGCATACGACACTCATTCTTTTTTCATCAATAAACAGGAGTTGCTCTTGATAAGCGCAAACCCATTTTTCATTGTTCAGTTCGGCTTGTTGAATGATCCTAAGGGATGGTATTTTGACTTCAGCAGGTATCACTACTTTTTAACCATACACCAACACATAAGGATTTTCCCCGGTCGAAGTTCTGACAGTCGTCCAGTACCCCAATAGAGAATAAAGCAACAACTCATGCCAAGATCGGTGATTGTCGACCATTTTCCTTAAAATCTTCTTGATTTTCTTGTTGGCAGCTTCCACGGCTCCATTCATTTGTCGACGGTATGCAGTTGAATTTCGGTGAGTGATTTTGAATTGCTCACATATTTCTTTCATCAAGTGACTATTAAGATTTTCTCCATTGTCATTAATAATTGACTCGGGGATCTCGAATCAGCAAATCAAATTATTCTTGACAAAATCAGCTACAACCTTCTTCGTTACAGACTTGTAAGAAGCATCTTCCACCCATTTGGTGAAATAATCGATGGCTACCAAGATGAATCTGTGTCCATTCGAGGCGGATGGTTCGATGGGATCAATGATATCTATTCCCCAGGCTACAATAGGCCAAGGTGCACTCATGGCATGAAGTTCACTAGGTAGAACTCGAATCGAATCTCCATGGACCTGACACTTGTGGCACCTTTGCACGAACTTGCTACAGTCATTTTCTATGGTTATCCAAAAGTACCTGATTCGCAAGATCTTCTTGGCTAGGGTGAACCCATTCATATATGGACCACATGCTCCAGTGTGTACCTCTTCCAACAACCTTGTGGCTTCAATTGAATCAGTGCATCTTAAGAATCAAAGATCTGGAGTTCTCCTATACAGGACTTCCCCATCTAGGAAAAATTTGTTGGCCATTCGGTGAATGGTTTTCTTCTGGTTGGCGGTCGCATCTTTGGGATAGACTCCGACTTCTATATACCTCTTGATATCGTGATACCATTGCTTTCCATCTGATTCTGCTTCAACTTGGGCACAATGTGCAGGTTGCCCTTTCAAACCTATCACCAATGGATTGATGTAATTCTGATTGGGGTGCTGGATCATGGAGGATATGGTGGCCAAAGCGTCAGCGAACTCATTTTGAATTCGTGGCGTATGCTTGAATTCAATCATTCAAAACCTCTTGCATAATCTTTGTACCAACTTCATATACGAGACAATCTTGGGTTTTTTTTTGCAGCCCACTCACCTTGGAAATGGTGAATTAGCAAATACGAATCACCAATAACCAAGAATTGTCGGACATCTATATCAATGGCTAGCTAAATGTCGAGAATAAAAGCTTCATACTCGGCCATGTTGTTGGTGCACGGGAAATTGAGTTTGGCCATTACCGGGTAGTACTGACCAGTTTTGATACTAACATCGCTCTGTTGCCTGAACCTTTGAAATTGACCGCTCCGTCGAAAAATAGTCTCCAACTAGGGTATGCTTCAATAATATCTTCTCCTATGACCAGAATCACTTCATCTGGGAAGTAAGTTCGGAGCGGCTCATAATTTTCATCAACCGAATTTTCCCCTAAATGGTCCACTAAGGCCTATCCTTTGATCGCTTTCTGAGTCACATATATGATGTCAAATTCGCTTAGCAATATTTTCCACTTAGCCAATTTCCCTGTAGGCATGGCTTTTTGGAATATGTACCTCAGGGGGTCCATTCTGGAGATGAGATATGTCATGTAGGACGACAAGTAATGTCTCAACTTCTGGGAAACCCAAGTCAAAGAACAACAGGTCCTAAACAGCAAAGTATAATGAGCCTCGTACGGAGTAAACTTCTTGCTCAAGTAGTAAATTGCTCATTCCTTCTTTACGCTCTCATCGTGTTAGCCCAGGACGCAACCAAAGGCATTTTCTGAGACTGAGAGATACAACAACAATGGGCTTCCTTCTCTTGGAGGGACCAAAACTGGTAGGCTGGACAAGTAATTTTTTATATTATCAAAAACATGTTGGCACTCTTCTGTCCAGCTAGTCGGTGCATCTTTATTCAATAACTTGAAGATGGGTTCGCAAACAACCATTTACTGGGCTATGAATTGACTAAGATAATTCAGCCTTCCCAAGAAACTCATGACTTCTTTCTTGGTCTTCGGAGGAGGCAACTCCTGAATTGCCTTAATCGTTGAGGGGTCGAGCTCGATGCCTTTTCTACTGACTATGAAGCCCAACAACTTACCGATTGGGACCCCAAAAGCACATTTGGTGGGGTTTAGCTTCAGATTGTACTTTGGTAGTCGATCAAAGAACTTTTTCAAATGAGTTAAGTGGTCTGAACTCTCGCGGGACTTGATAATCACATCATCCATGTACACCTCAATCTCTTTGTGAATGATGTCATGAAAAATGGTTGTCATGGCTCGCATATAAGTAGCACCTATATTTTTAAGGTCGAATGGCATTACCCGGTAATGATAAACACCCCAAGGCGTGATGAAAGATGTCTTCTCTGCATCTTCTTTGTCCATTAAAACCTGGTGGTATCTGGCTAAACAATCCACGAATGATTGCATTTCATGCTTCGCACAGTTGTCAATAAGGATGTGGATATTGGGCAATGGAATGTTATCCTTGGGATTGGCCTTACTCAAGTCTCGGTATTGAACACAGATTTTGATTTTCCCATCTTTTTGGGGGACTGGGACGATGTTGGCCAACCAAGTGGGGTATTTTGTGACCTCTACCACCCCAGAATGTACATGTTTGGTAACTTCCTCTTTGATCCTTTAACTCAGGTCTGACTTGAAATTCTGAGTCTTCGGCTTGATCGGGTCAAACCCTGGATTGATAGGCAACTTATGATAGACTATGTCTATTCTTAGTCCTGGCATGTCACTGTAGGCCCAAGCAAATATGTTGATGTACTCTCGGAATAACTTGATGAGTTCTCTTTTTTGTCCTTCAGTCAGATGGACACTGATTCTGGTTTCTTTGACCTCTTTCCCATCTCCTAGATCGACCGGCTCGATTTCTTTTAGGTTGGGCCTCTTCTCAGTTTTCAAATTCCTTTAACTCCTCTGTCAACTCTTCGGGAACCATAGTTTCTTCGTCATATTCCTTGAAATCATCATCAGTTAGCTCAGTTTGTTCGTTAAGCTCTTGATATGACATGATAGTGGCAGGTTTTAACTTATTATTACTGAAACCAAAATAAAATGGGTTAGATAATAACAAGCAAATTTGAATAAATTTTTAAACAACAAATTTTTCAAAATAAGAAGGCTTTCATTAAAATTTGAAAATATTTACAAACTATGGCTACAACCTACATGAACGTAGGTTCATGCCTTTTGGAAAGCAGTAAATAGTATGAGGAAAATTAAAATATAAAGGGTGGGTCGCGGAGCCTCATCCGGACCATCACCATTTTCATAAAACAAATCTTTGTCTACCCAATCGACCGGAGAGTCACGAGAGGAGTTGTGACCCAGTTCTGTAGATCTTCACTGGGCCTGGCATCCCTAATCATGGTTGTTTTGGGGACCTCTATCGTTATAGCATCACATTCCTCAAACAGATCCCCTACTCCATCCTCTAACCCATATCTTGGAGGACCGATACGCACGGGGAATGACTGATAGAGATGAGGAAGTCATTTAGGTAGTCCTGGCTTCTTCTTCTCTCCGATCCTCGCCTCGTCTTCTCAGGCTACATACCCTAATCCATGCCTGGTCAATTGTTTGGGGATGGTTAAGGGTTCAATCATACCATCAGAATTCTTTCCCAACCTGAAGCCTGGCTCGTACCCACTCCTCAGCATTATAGTCGCAAGCATCTTATAGATCAATGGCATGGGGATTTTAGGAGCAAGGTCCTCTCCAGTGGCATTATCAATCTCTACTATGTAGAAATTACTTCCCCTCGGGACCTCCTCAATTACACGAACATAATCATTGGGACGGCTCAAGTAACTCCCTTCTCTATGGATCACCACTTCGTATTCCTCACAAATGAACTTCACCATCCGGTGCAAAGTTGATGGCACAGCTTCGGCCCCATAGGCCTTCCTAAGAGTAAATTATAACTAGTGGAGATATCCATCACTTGAAACTCAGTAAGGAATTCGACGGGTCCCATTTGGATATACAAGCTAACCTCTCTAGTAGTGTCTCTTTGACCTCCATCAAAAGCTCTTACATTGACCTTGTTTTGGAGAATCTTCCCCAGGTCATACTCTAATTGGGTTAATGTCGACAACGGATAGATATTCAGCCCTGATCCATCATCGATCAATACTCTGTTCACAATCTTCTTGGCTTCTGATAGTGATATGCAAGGCTTTGTTATGCATCATGCCCTCAAAAGGCAACTCATCGTCACTAAAGCAAATGCGATGATCCCCCAAGACTTTTCTTACCATGGCGGTCAGGTTTTCCACACTAGTACCTGTTGTAAGCTTCATTTAGAACTTTGAGAAACGCCTGTCTGTGGTACTGGGAACTCATGAGTAATGCCCAAATAGAAATTTGGGCGGGAGTCTTCTCCAAATGCTTCATGATGGAGTACTCTTTTGACTACATTCTTCTCCAGAACTCTTCTGCTTCGCCTTCAGTGATTGGTCTCTTATGTTGATCTTTCTTGTAAGTATCATTTTCCAAGTCATTGGGGATATAATATCTTCCCGATCTTGTCATACCATGGGCTGTGGCAGCCTCAATTATGAACTCTTTTCCTGCTAGCATCAAAGTGAAGGCTTGCTGAGGTGTTGTAAGCACGATGAATTGTGGTTTTTCTGTGATACTCAGGGCATCCACAAACTTCTCCAACTCTTCCGGCCTTCTCGGATTGGCTGGCACTATGGACTTACTTGTGACCCAGTCTTCTTCTAACTTGACCATACTCACAGCGGCTCCTCCATGATTTGGAAGTGGATTGTTGTTAACATTTGGGGGTGCTGTTTGCAGAATGACCACCTTATGATCTATCAGGTCCTGAATCTTATCCCGCAAGTTAATGCAATCCTCGGTACTATGCCCAGCACCTCCAGAGTGGTAAGAACAATGCCGATTGGCTTTAAAGAAATGAGAATCGGTATTGCTTGGTTTGTGTGGAATGGGATGAATGAATCCGGCGGCTTTCAATCTCTCGTACAACCGGGTCCTGGTTTTGTCTAGTTGGGTAAAAGTCCGAGGAACTTTATTTTCTAAATTTGGATGAGGTAGATTGACATTAGTGGGAGGAGGAACCTGGCGGTTGGTCTGACTCTCGGGAGCCTTCTGATACACTTGAAAATTTTGGGGAGGAGTTTTGTAAGTGGGCTGAACATTTGGTTGTGGAGCTTGGTAGATGGGTTGCATACTTGGTTGTGGAGCTTGGTAGATGGGTTGCATACTTGGTTGTGGAGCTTGGTAGATGGGTTGAGTATAGAAAATTTGTTGAGGATTTTGCAGAGCTAAAGGAGGGGTTGTTGGAACAAGTGGTTTTTTGTAGTTAGATCCAAAAGGTTTCTGCGATTTTAGCTAGGAATGGAAGATACCGAAGATACTTCCTCCCTTTTTTTCTGGGGGGAGGGTCCCATCGGTCCTAAGGAGATAGAGGCTTTGGTAATCTTTCCATTGTGGAGTCCTTCTTCCACAGTTTATCTGATCTTTACTAAGTCAACGAACTTGGATTTTACCGCTGATATCATCTTGTCATAAAATTCCAACTCTTGAGCGCGCATAAACACTGCTCTTATTTCTTCTTCCGTCATAGGAAGCCGGAATCTCGCCGCTTCTTTTCTCCATCAGTAGACGTAGTCCCTGAAGTCCTCGTTTGACTTTTGTTAGATGCATCCTAGAGAGTAGCGGTCTGGGATAACTTCTACATTGTATGCAAACCGTTTAGCGAAGTCTCGGGTTAGGTCACTCCATTCGGACCATTTGTTTAGTTCTTGAGAGGTGAACCATTCCAAAGCTTCTCCGCTCAGACTTCGACTAAAAAGCCTCATTAACAGAGCATCGTTCTTTGGGCACCGACCATCTGGTCGTAGTAATTTCTTAGATGGGCTTCAAAATTCCCGACACCGTTGAAAGTCTCGAACTTAAGAATTTTGAATCCTCCTGGTAGGTCCATTTCAGAATGGATACAAAGATCATCATAATCATAGCCTCTCTCGTAAGGCGAACTTCAGAATTCTCTAATCTTTGCTATCTCCTCCTTTATCTGTGCCTTATCGTGGTCATGTTTCTTTTATGTAGCTCTTCATTTTTTTCCCTCTCTTTGTAGTGATCCAGCTTGGGGCTTTCCTGGGCAGCAGTGTATGGTCCTACCATTGTATGGAAAGTGGTTTGAGGTGTGTTTTGCACAGGTGAGGGCTGGACATGTGGAATGGCATTTGGATATGTGGGGGTATAGTTTTGTGGGTTGGTGACATTGGGATGGTTATTCTGGGAATTGTAAGTGTTCAGTGGCGTGTTTTGGTAATTTGAAGATAGGTTTTGTGGAAGGTAGGCACTTGGGTTGTTACTTTGGTTAGTGTGCTGGACAGGAGGGGTGTGAATTTGGTATGAAGATCCGATATGAGGAGGGTTGTTGGAGAGTGGTTCATTGGAAGGTCTAGGTATGGAGGCGGGGGGGATATTTCTTGGTTGATTTTCGGTCAATGGAGAGTTGAGTGAAGGAATCTGAAAAGGGGGCTAAAAGTTTCCCAGAGCCGAAGTATTGGCTACGATAGCCAGGCTAGCCATATCTTTGGCCTTTTCCACTTCTTCCTGCATTTTTTCCAATTTTCTCACAAATTTGGCAATCATTTCATTCTGTTTGGCAATAACACTGTCTCTTACATCCAAAGTGTTCTCCTCTTCACTATCAGTCATTTTCCTTTTAGATGAGCGAGGGTTAGAGGAGGAAGCCAGGTGTGCCTTTGAGCAGGTAAAGTAGGGATGTTCGGCCAATTTTGTCGACACAGATCAGTTTCTACTACCTGTTGAAGCAAAACAACTCAAAGACTGATGTGTTAGATCTTGTTAGCGATAAATAATGCAAGATATTTGACAGCAAATAAACACATAAGAATTGCTTTAAACAAATAAAACTTTCTTTTTGTCAAGGCAAATTGATCCACGGGTAATTTGACTCGAGGGTTCAATAGACAAGAATTTGCCTGCTAATTTTGGATAACTAAATTGCATCATAAAGGTAGACTTGTTGCCCTTGCAGCACTTCTGTACTTTCTGAATTTACTAATTCCCTTGTAAAAGTTGGGATATGAAATTTTTTTAAAGATAGGGGTCGGGCCTTGAAAGGCTGCCTACGTATCTCACGAAGGAGAATTCAGGCCCTACGTAGTTCGAACATTGTAATAGATAAGTTTTGTTTCAATTTCATTTTATCCACTATCTTTGATTACAATGGGAAAGTAAAAGCGACATACAGGTAATAACTAGAAACTAAAATTCTGCTACTTTTAAAGCTTCTTTTGGATAGCGGCAGTCTCTCGGACTCCTCTTGATCTTCCTCTTCAAGGGTGATAAGGGGAAAACTCCAACTCGATATTTCCCGTATCAATGAGATATTCCATGTCAACTCGAAAGTGGCGGCATGTTTCAATGTCATGGCCTCATATCCCTGCGTGATAGAGGCAAATCTCTTTTCCTCGGCGCCAAGCTCTAGGCATCTTGCCTGCCTTCCTTTTGACTGGTTCCAGGATCTTGGCCTGAACCAACTTAGCATAGATCTCATAGTAGGTGTCCTGAAAGACAGTGAAATCATAGCGGTGAATTGGCATTTCCTCGGTGATCGGCATGCCATAACCAACTTGATCACATGCGAGGATGGTTCTGGGGCCCCACAAGTGGCTTATCTGGCCACTGGTAATCATGTGGTAAATCTTGGACCTCAAAGCATTGCATTCATCAGTGGTATGCCCTCTTTGACGTGGATGATAAGCACACTCTTTATGCTCATTATGAGGGTGACATCCATATCCCTCAGATCGATCGGGATGAAGAACTCCCATAGATTTTAGAGTTTCGTAAATTTCTGAACAGAGGATCACAATTGGGTTTCCGGTATACTCTCGGGAGTGGACTTTGAGAGTGATAGTGTAATGACCCTTCCGGTCATTTCCACATACACATTTTCCTTGTGCCGTTAGAGCTTATTGTAGTGGACCCAAGCCATTTAAGGCTTGTCGGGACCGGTAGTTCGGTGCCGGGTCCATTTGTTTGGTCGTATGATAAGTTTTGAAGTCGAGCAAGTCAGCAAAAGTAATCGTATGATCTTTAACAAATTTCGTGAACTTTGGGTAAAATGTCTCGGAGCTGTTCTCCCAATATATAAAGAGTTAGAAGTCCCCCAAAAAACCAAATCGAAGGTCGACAAGTCTAGTTTCCAACTCACAAAACCTCACGTCCAACTGATCGCGGAGTAAAAAGTTATGACTATTTTACCGCGGACTGTCTGGCAGAAACCGGGTTGCGAACCGGGTCGGGTTAAACTCGATTTAAGCCTCAACTTCACGTTTTAAAATGCCATTTCAGTTCCGAAACAGTGAGTAAACATAAGGGAGGGTTCCAAGAGAGTTCTTTAGTATCTAAATCGTGCGATGGTGAGTTGCAAACTTAAATTTAAAAATTTTATTAACATCGCGTGTATTTGAAAATATTTTATTTACCTTTGTGGTCCTGTGTGGCCTTGTCGACTCTGGAACATAGAAGGTGGGATTTTGGGAATGTCCGCGAGTCCCGGGCATAGAATTATCCTTCTAGGCTGATTATGCTTGTTGAGTAGCTGTGGGCCTGTGCAGGGTCGATAGGTTGATTGTAAGCTGCTCGGCAGCTATTGTGTTTGATCATACCATTTTCATGCATATAAAAAGGTTTTATACATGTTTTACTACGGTTTGGACTTCGGGCCTACTGGCACTATTTTCTAAACCTTGCATGGCCCCAGGGGCCTGTTTTTGATGAAAATGATTTGGAAATGGTTTGATTTAACTTGTGAACATTCCTGGGTAAAAGAAAGTAAAATTATGTTTTAAATCATCAGTTTACGATTAACGCTAGACTCGGCAGGGCCGGGGTGCTAGTTGAATTTTGTTGCTACTTGAGATGATTTTTAGCCTCGGTCGGACCGAGTACCTGATATGACTTTTTACTGTTTAGACCCGGTTATTCCCGGGCACCCTTGGAGGGGTTTTGTTTTGAGATATTTTCCTACTACTTTAGTCCTGGACAGGGTCTGGGCATGCATATTCGAGACTGGGTCTCTATCTTGACACCGGACTTGCTTCCGGATGACATGTTTGATACTGAGTTTTAGTATGGGGTCTGGGACCTCCATGGACCTTGCCATCCGGGCCAGGGGCTTCGGGCTGCGTGTGCCGGAGGAGGGGTATACGGCAGAGTAGAGGTATACGGGCAGTGTCCTTCCATGGAACCTACCGGCTGGGCCGGATCAGCGCCGGAGGAGGTACATACAGAGATACCATTTCACTTGAGATCTTCATGCATGCAACATTCATTGTTTGAGGCTTCCACCCTTGTTTGTGTTTGTTGATTGTACTCTCCGGTGTAATGGGATGCCCGGAGGGTTTGTTTTCAACCTTGTTTTAGGTCCTCGATTGTATGGGCGGCCGGGGGACTGTAGGTATAGACTTTGCATATATTACTATACAGAAATTGTTCTCTATTATGGATAGTAATGAGATTGGTTACTGCTAGAACCTGTTGAGTTTCTGTATAATTTAGATTGATATAGATTAGTATGAGTTTGTTCATGTACACTCGAGACAACTGCCTATCATTACTCCTTATCTCACTCTTCTTCATTACAACTTGAAGGTTACCAAAACCAGGTTACCGTCCATTTCGTAAACTTATTTTGTATACACTGTTATTGCAAGGACCCCAGGTGCATTGTTTCTTACTTTCACCTGTGCCTATGGTGTGTATATTCTGCTTACTAGCCTCACATGTGGTTCTGTTGATTTCCCTCTGTGCTAGTTCCTGTGTACCTTTCGTTGATTTCTGTGACTACTTGCTTCTATTCTGTCTATTACTGCTCTTTTATCTTATATGTGCCCAGTCGGCCTATGATACCTACTGGGTACCTTATGCTTCGCATTTGGTGCTCACCCCTACCCCCTGCATCTTTGGGTGCAGATCCTAGCGTGGGCCATCGCCGTTAGATCGTTGTGATTCGTGCTTGGAGATCTGCTGGGGACTACTTCAGACTGAGGATGAGCTCTTGGCGATCGGAGCTTAGCTTCAGTTTATCTTTTGCTTCATGTACTCTATTAACATTCAGAGACATCTGTATATATTGTTTGGATCGTTTGCACTCCATGTATGTAGTTTTGGCTCTATACTATGATACCAGGTCTTGGGGTTTAGTTTAGTTTCCGCATATGTATGTATTTATAGTCCTTTTATCTGTTCTCTTCATCTTGTTCTCTTATTTGTTAGATAGTAGCCCATTATTAACTGTTCTGGGCTACGGGGATTGGTTCACCTACCGGGGGTTGTAGGTGCCATCATGACCGAGAAATTGGGTCATGACAACTTGGTATCAGAGCTTTAGGTTCACCGGTGTCATCGGTATAGGAGCCAATGTCTAGTAGAGTCCTGTGGATCGGGGCGGAGACGTCCGTACTCAATCTTTGGGAGGTTACAGTGGCATTTTAGGAAATTTGACTCTTTCATTGCTTCTGAGTCGTGCGTACAACCCTTGAAGTTTCTGGAGATCTCATTTATTCTACTTCATTCTTCTGCAGATGGTTCGTACGAGATCATCGGCATCACGCGAAAATGAGCCTCCCACTCTAGCTAAGGGTCGAGGACGCCCTCGATCAGTGGCACCTGCTAGAGCTGCTAGGGTGGAGATAGAGCCCGAGCAACATGTGGATAAGGGGGCAGCCCGGGCACCACCAGCTCCAGTGCCCACTTCTGTGCCAGCTCCAGCTGGAGCTCAGTCTCCAGACATTCGGGGATTACTATTACAACTTTTGAGTGTGATTGGAGAGCGGCCTTCTGAGGTAGCGCAGACATCCGCTCAGGGGGCAGCCCTGGGTGCACAGAGCTTAGGAGTGCAGCCAGCTTCTATGGCTCCCCGTGCGGAGGTCATTCCGGTTCCATCTGTTGCACAACCTCTTGCTCCTCGCCCAGTTATGACAGAGATAGAGCAGAAGGCGTTGGGTAGGTTTTTGAGGTTAGCACCTCCGAGGTTTGCTGGTACTTCTGGACAGGATCCACATGACTTTATTACTACCTGTGAGGAGATGTTGCATCATTTGAGTTTGTTGGAGACTCACGGAGTTGGTTATACTACCTATCAGTTGGGGGGCCCAGCAAAGTTATAGTGGAGGGCCCAGGTTTCTTGTAGACCACCATCGTCACCTCCTTTAACCTGGTCTGAGTTTTATGAGGCCTTTATGGCCAAGTTCCTACCTCAGAGTGATCGTGAGCGTCGCAGGGAGCAGTTTACTCACGTTGTGCAGGGGTCTACGACTATCTCGGTGTATGAAACCCGTTTTCATCAGCTAGCACCGTTCGGAGCTATAATCATTCCTACCGAGGCAGATAGGATTGGCAGATTTGTATGGGGTTTGATGCCAGAGATCAGGCAGCCAGCTGAGATATTGATTGCCAGTGGTCGGTCATTCCAGGCTATTGTAGACTATGCCCGCACTGTGGAGGACTTACAGCGACATGATCAGGGGTCCAGAGATAAAAGGCCTCGACATCAGGGTATCTGTAGTGGTTCCAGATATGGTGGTAGAGGTCCTGGCTAGTGGAGCCGGAGTTATCAGCCACAGCAGTACCGGGGTCAGTCCAGCCGATCGGTTCAGGCTTCCCTTTAAACTTTCGGTAGTACCCAGTTCGAGCAAGGTCAGAGCAGCCATCATGGCTATGGAAGCCAGTCTTCGAGGGGTACAGTTTCTGGGGCATCAGGTCATGGTGGTCATACGAGATTTGCTGGTTCATCTCGACTGAGTAGGCCGTCAGTAGCTTGTTTTACTTGTGGTGCGATGGGTCATTTTGCTAGAGATTGCCCTCAGCAGGGTACAGTTCAGTTGGCTGAGCCTTTACGAGCAGTTCAGTCTCCGGCTAGAGGGGGTGGTCTTCAGGGTAGAGGTGGTGCTCCAAACGGCAGAGCAGGTGGTAGGGATGACGGTCGGGCAGGTGGAGGTCGTCATCAGTTTTACGCGGTCCCTAGGAGACCAGAGGCAGAGGCCTTAGATGCTGTGATTACAGGTACGATTTATGTGTGCCATCAGTCTGTTATGGCTTTATTTGATCCTGGATCCAGTTGTTCATATGTATCTGCCTACTTTGTACCTTATTTGGGGTTGGCTAGTGAGCCATTATCTATTCCTGTTTCTGTTTTGACCCCAGTAGGAGATTCTTTAGTAGTGGATCGGGCTATCTATTGGTGATTCAGAGACTTGGGGTGATTTATTACTCTTGATCTGCTAGATTTTGATGTTATACTGGGCATGGACTGGTTATCCCCTCACCGTGTGGTTTTGGATTGTTATGCCAAGACCATTACCATAGCTGTGCCCGGTGTATCCCCGGTTGTGTGGCAGGGTTCTGTTAGCCATGCACCATCTGG